>JAQFVV010000220.1:1676553-1935945 GCA_028023455.1 Epiperipatus broadwayi | reverse complement strand
AAATACGACATTAAAAAAACACACTAACATATATATATTAAACGAACCGCCAGGTAGAAAGAAAAGTTTAAAGACTAGGGTTTAAAGCCATGCGTTATATATTTACAGTAGCATTTATAATGAAATAAGGGTATTTTCAAAGATTTTATGTAAAAGAATAAAGAGCTGTTAATAAGGAGGAGTGTAAAATAAAGTTCGAACTGGCCAGAAAAGTTTAACGATTCATTACCGAAACATATATTACCCGTGCTGGTCGATTACCGATCTCCACACTCCAGAGTTATTCCACACCATAGGCACCATTTAGTTGATTATTGGAATACCATTTTAGTATTTCATGATATTGCCATGCATGATCGATCCGGGAAAAGGATTCAGCAGCTCCCGAATGATAGATTTCCATCGGAACAACCTGTCAGATTCCCTGATGTTTTTGTCAAACCATCATGATGAAATACAGATTATTATGCGCACAGAGTTCTTTCTACTACCTCTACAACATAAACTTGATCTTCTTTTTCTGACTTTTCAGGGTTATATATATTGTCCAGATGCCTGTAAAGCTCGCACTTTCATTTTATTATCAATTGAGTTGTTTTTTTCCAATACATTCCTTCGATGAAACTTTCAAACTAATTATTGAATTTCCTTCCTAATTAGACTAATTTTTTTGAATTCCTTTCCCAATTAGAAAATAATTCTTAAATCTGAAATGATTTTAATTAGAAATTGAATTCTTATCTTTTAATTAATAAAACTTTACTGTTGTTTTTGAGAATTTGAAAGCCCATGGAAGATATGACTTTTTAATCTGCAAACTTTACAAATTATTTAAAAGTACAAAAAAACACAAGTATTCCCACGTAATGAAACTTTCGAAAATTATATATATTTAAATATTTACAAATATACACACAATCCACTAATTGTAATATATATAAATTCATGAATATTTTATCATGAATTTATTAAGAAGAGTTCTCAATTTTAAACTGAAACTAATTGATTTTAATACACATTTGAAATAAATTATTCATTATGAAATTAGCGTGGATTGAACGTATAAAGCCCCATTGCATCGAAATTTAAGGTTAGTATTAGGGTAACTAACATGAAGCTAGGATCGAACTCAGATCCGACTGCTTCATTCTTTTCACTCAAAAAAACAATGAAAAAAATGACTTTACTTATGCAGGATATAGTTGCATAGGTGTATGACTCTGGGAGAACAGCATGAGTGTGAATAATATATACCGCCCAAACTACAATTGTACATGTCTCACACGATCCATTTTTTGAATATTCAACTTATAAATGGGTTTGTAATAAATCAGTCCGTTTATCAAGTTTCATTTTCCTAAGGTCATGTCAGTTGGTCTTCTGTATATATATCTGTCATTACAGTTTTGTCTTATTGTTTCCTGGATCCAGGTGGTATATGGTTTTAACATGTCTGGTATTGTAAAGGTCATAGTCCTGGTCTTCCTAGTTGTCATCAAGTTCCCATAGTCTATTGCTGTTATTAATTCTGTGGCCTTTTCTACGACGGAATGCACAAAAAACAATTCTTTAACATTATCTCTATGAACGATGGGTTTCTCCACTGGTCTTCCTTTGAAAGTTCAGAATCTGTATCAAGGATCCAGGCATTAAGGTCTGTAACCTCTTCATACTGAGTTGAGGACTCATCATCTGTCCCATTTCCACTTTTAATTCGTTTGATAGTGGTTGAACATCTTTTCTTTCTCTATATCTATCATCAGCTTCCTCCACTGTTTCAGAATTGGACTCATCCTCACCACTGTCGCCTTCCTTGCTATCTACAACTTTCTTTAGGTGTGGCCTGATCATCTTTATCATCTATTTTTGGGGCTTCAGAGGGTTATATCTTGCTGAAGCTTACATTCTCTGGGTTTGAGTTGGCTCGGATGCCTGTGCTTCATCCATCCTTACTAGCCTTTCCATCATCATCATCAGTACCTTTCGGTCTTCTCTCATTTCTCTAAGGATCGTTTGGAAAGTGTCTTTTCCCATTTTTGAAAACAAGAAAATAATGTAATAACAATCAATAAACACTGCAAATCAACTTATAGACTCTCTGTATGCTTAAATAATATTTTTTTTTCTTTAGTAAATTTTAACTAGGTCTCTGACTACAGGTCCATTGTCCCAATCTTCACTAGCTGCTGCATATTATTTCCCAATCTATGTAATCTGCCTTTTTGGGTTTCCCTACGTTTTCTTAGTTGGCTCTTTATATTAACTGTTTGAGTGAGACATGTATTCAAAAATATTAAAGATAAGAAAAAAACATTATTCACTTTCCTCTTTATTCAACGGTTCTGTTCTCCATGTCTGAAGAAAACTACAGTGATACACAAATATTATGTATTAGCAGATACAACAAATCATTCTGTATTGAACACACTTGGTTTTTATTATGGCGATTGACCCACTACTGTGCTGACAATCAATTTTGCTGACAAATTTATTTATATGGGCTGACCAGTGAGCAAAATGAGATCAATAGGGCATGTGGTATAACCCATTGACCCCCAAACCCATATGATTGACTTAACTTTTGATAAAACAATTGAATTGATGATGAGTAATATTATTTAATAACAGCTAACGCGTTCATGACCTGAGTTTAAATATAGGAGTTCACTACTTCGTTTTTACCAAGCACGAGGCTTTAACACCAAAAAAAAAATGTCAAAATTAATATTACAAGAACTTTTATTGGAGATATTATTCTAAATCTTGCTAATGAAGCGTGCAAACCATTTAAGCATTTTCCCAACTGCATCTGAGCTGCTTGGTGTACACAAAGGGTCTTCACCTGCTTTGAGGTTACTCTAGAAATTATTATCATTAAGCGTAATGTCACACTTCATCGGACCGCTTGACAGATAATTCCCAGTTTGAAGGTCTTCGCCTACTTTGAGACTACTAAAAATACGGAGCGAACATTTAATATATATGCTAGCAAGCAATACTTTGAAATTAAGACTTCTATATGATATCATATTAGATATTTTATATTATAACAACTGAGATGAACAAAATTAATTTTGACACAGACAAAATATTTCATTTATTTTACCCCTATGCTTTGATCTGCTCTTGCTACTTCGCTAACGATAATTTTCTTACTGTCATGAACGCGTAATACAAACGCATAATATATATATACTGATATAGTACCGTATAATTAATATATATACATATGAATAATTATTTTAACTAACGAATCTTTTACTGAACGAACATTTAAAAAATAATCTTGAAACATTTTTATAAGAAAAAATTAGAAAATGATATTTTAATTTATTAAATCATTTCAGTATATATATAACACTTTCTTTTTAAAAAAAAATATCACTCTACAGAAACAATTACTTTATTGGGATTTCAATTAACTGAGTAACCTAAAATCACAATTCTAATCTCCAGGGCATATGTGGGGTTTATTAAGTCGAGCCACAACGATTGGGCAGCCAAAAACATAACCATGTACCGGTCGAAATCCACCACCACCGCAAGTCAAATCGAATTCCAACTCAGCTGAACCAAAACTGAATTCAAACCCAACTCAACAGCTCAGATAGCAGAAATCGACGGCACAGTGCTATGCGCCAAGAACTAGCTCAACGGTTGGTGAGGACTAGAGATTCCTGAGTAACACTCATATCTAAGAATTTATATACTTTGAATAATCTTATAAATCAAATCATATATATGTTCGGGTTGCCAACACAGACAGCGAGTATTAACATTTAAATAATTATCAAAAGAATGATGAACTAAGAAACCAAGTATGTTAGAAAATATTTAATACTAATAATAATTTGTTTTGTTCAATAAAATATAAATAGCATTAGTTACCTCTAGTCTTTAAAAGCATTTATAAATATAATCAGAGTAGCGGTCCTTATCATATGCCAATGGAAATTACGCAATGTTGGAATTCTATGTCTATGCCCCCAACAAGAAAATATAAAGGTGGATAAAGGTATTTATTTAGAACGGAAATGATTGTTCTAATTTTATTACGGTGGAATATGAGATTTATCTTCACATTCGGAAATCTATTCATGAAGAGCAAAACGTATTTTAAGGCATAACTTTAATCTTTATTTTAAAACTATTTAATTAAACATATTTGAGAATTGGTTCGACTTTAATTTTAAATCACTTCATCACGAATTACGAGTACGGAGCGGGTTTTACGGGACAAAAATGCAACGGTGCTTGACGAATTACGAGGCAGAGAGTCAAATTTAAAGATGATCGCTAGTCGATGATCGAAGTCTTATGGCGGCTTGCATTTGGCAAGTCTTACGCCCTTTGACTAATGAATCGGAAAGGAAGTACTTTCTTCCTGGAAAAATTTAAATAAGAGAATGATCACCGACCAGCCTAACGGAGCGGAAGATGGCCCTACGTCAGCAACGTTTGATGATGATGACTTGGTAGTCATCGTTGAAAATAAAACCCATATAGAATGCTCTACGTGATGACTTGACCAATTAATTAAAGTCAAACGAGCTTTAAGAAAACTATTTGAAAGTATTGAAACTATGTTAACTATGCCTTAATATCGTGCCCTTCCTGAATATTAATATAAAATAACAAAAGTGGAATTAAAATACATTTAACCCTTTTATCGACCCTTTTTGCAATAAAAACATTTAAGGTTATATTCGCATAAATAAATATTAGTGGAACAAGAAAATCATTTAACATTATGTGAATATATATAAATACTTATAACTTAGATAGGAGCTGGGGACATAGGTGAAAATTGAGCTAATAATTTATTATTAGCTAAATGTAAAAATAGTAAACCTGTAATATTTTCTTTCGACTCGATGATTAATAGAACTTATCAATTTAGTTCTAATGGGCGAAATTACTATTTGAAATTAATGTTATATTATTTACGTGAGGCAAATGGAATCAAGGAGCTCATCGAGTCGAAAGATTATTGGCATATAATTTTTAAATACGACATTAAAAAAAACACACTAACATATATATATTAAACGAACCGCCAGGTAAGAAAAGAAAAGTTTAAAGACTAGAGATTTAAAGAATTACGTTATATATTTACAGTAGCATTTTAGAAATAAAGGGTGTTACAAAGATTTTACATGAAAGAATAAAAGAGCTCTTAATAAGGAGGAGTGTAAAATAAAGTTCGAACTGGCCAGAAAGTTTAACGTTCATTATAGAAACATATATTACCCCTTCCGTGCTGGTCCTTAAGTCACACCTCCAGGTTGTTAAAACATAGGCACCATTTGGTTGATTATTGGAATAGCATTTTAGTAGCTTTTCATGATGTTAGCAGAATGATCGATCCGGAAAAGGTTCAGCAGCTCCAGTGATGATTTCTCGGGAACCGTAGCCAGATTCCTGATGTTTTAGCCGACTATCATGATGAAATACAATTATTATACGCACAGAGTTCACTGCACTACTCTACAACAAAGCTTGATCTTCTTTTTTTTCTGACTTTTCAGGGCTATATATATTGTCCAGATGCCTTAAGGCTAGCGCTCATTTTATTATCAATTAGTTGTTTTCCAATACATTCCTTCGGTAAGGCTTTCAAACTAATTATTGAATTTCCTTTCCTAATTAGACTAATTTTTTTTGAATTCCTTTCCCAATTAGAAAATGAATTCTTAAAATCTGAAATGATTCTAATTAGAAATTGAATTCTTATCTTTTTTTAATTAATAAAACTTTACTGTTGTTTTTGAGAATTTGAAAGCCCATGGAAGGAATGTAGCTTTTAATCGCAAACTTTAACAAATTATTTAAAAGTACAAAAAAAAAACAAGTATTCCTGACGCAATGAAACTTTCAAAAATTATATATATTTAAATATTTACAAATATATACGCACAATCCACGCAATTGTAATATATATAAATTCATGAATATTTTATCATGAATTTATTAAGAGAATTGCTCAATTTTAAACTGAAACTAATTGATTTTAATACACATTTGAAATAAATTATTCATTATGGAAATTAGCGTGGATTGAACGTATAAAGCCCCATTGCATCGGAAATTTAAGGTTAGTATTAGGGTAACTAACATGAAGCTAGGATCGAACTCAGATCCGACTGCTTCAATATGTAATAAGAGAGATCATTTTATTAAATTATAGTGATAGTCAACAACATTCAAGATATATTAAACTTAAAGTCAGCACTATGTATAGATGTAAATTAATCTTAAGAGCATTTATTGGTATCATATACATAAGTCTAAAATAACACTTAAATAGTAGAATTCTGGATGAAGGCGTTTTTGAAAGAAGAGTCCTTAATAAAATATTAATAAAAAGAAAATAATTACTCACAGGCTAAAAATTAATGTGCATCCATTTACTAATCAATATTAGATGATTAGCTAAACTTAAAACTGAGAACATAAATTTCTTTCTATTCTTGTTCTACCGTTTTAATATGAAAGGCATTATCTGATGGCTAGATAAAAGAACAATTTAATTTGGAATAGATTCAGAGTGACATTTAGGCTAGCAGAAAGATGTATACTTTTAGCATGAGGCTCTTCATAAAAATTATATATATATATGTTAAAACGAAGATTTGCACGGGTTAAATATATAAAATACATATTTTGCGGGTTCATCCGTGTTAAAAACTTTTAATATCAATATACTGACGTTTCGACTTGGTCACACAAGCCATCCACAGAGTTATAAAAAGGTAGAAAGACGGTTGTAGAGGCGCTACAATCACTGGTTTGAAATAAAACATTAAAAATCCCACCAATAGTAAAAATGTTAAATTTAAGAATGTTTTTTAAAGAAATCTTTCCAAATAGGAGGAAGTTTGCACATATCATCTCGCTTATTGATACAATCTGGCCTTTTAAGTATCTCAATGGCTTCTCTGATTTTGCATTGGTAGAGATTATCACATCTGGATATGATCCTGGTACTAGAAAAATCTATTTTATGACCTGAATCTATAGTATGGAGTGAGAGTGCTGATGATGATGAGTGTTGTTTAACTGCATTAGCATGCTCATCTCTCTTAACACTGATGCGACGATTACTCATACCTATGTAAGAAGCTTTACAATTTTTACATGAGATTTGATAGACACCATGAGATTCAAGAGGGATTGAATCCTTAGGCTTGGTTATTATATTGCTGATCTTTTGATGAGCAGAAAATGCTGTATCTATATTATAGCGTTTTAATATACGTCCGATACTGTCTGTAGTTCCTTTTACATATGGAACACAAATCCTAATAGCTGACTTATCATCTTTTTGTTTCCTATTTTGTCTATTTTGGGCTTGAAATAAGGCTTTTTTTTATAAATTTGTAATTATAACTATTTGCTAATAAAACACTATTAATATGATTTATTTCTTCTTTCAGATGTGTGTCATCTGAAAGGTTAATTGCTCTATTTAAAAGAGTTTTGGCTACAGAAACTATCTGAGTTGGGTGATGATGAGAATGGAAATGTAAATATCTGTCTGTGTGTGTATCCTTTCTGTAAATAGAAAAAGATAAACTATTTGGTGTTCTAGTCACCAGAACACCAAATAGTTTATCTTTTCCATCAGACTCTGTCTCCATTGTAAATTTAATATGAGGATGCATATTATTTAAATGTAAGAAAAAATCATCTAATGTATTTTTTCCATGTTGCCATATGACAAAAGTGTCATCTATGTATCTGAGCCAAATGAGAGGTTTTAAAGATGATGATTCTAAAGCACGAGTTTCTATATATTCCATGAATAAATCAGCTATTACTCCTGAGATAGGTGAGCCCATAGGAGTACCAAAAACTTGTCTGTAATGCTGTCCATTGTATACAAAATATGTATTTAAGAGACAATGTTTAATCAAAGCCTGTTCACATTCACATATTGGACAGAATATTTCTAGAATAAATATTAGAAAGGAAGAATACAATCTGGAAGTCAGAAAAAAAATCCAATTCATCAGCTATTTATTCTCATATAAAATTAACTAACCATGATATCGATTTTGATAAAACAAATATTTTAGTAAAAATTGAACAATATAATCATAGATTACTAAGAGAAGATATAGAGATTTTTAAAAGGCCCAACTACTTAAATGAAAGGTGCGAATTAAAGAAAATTAACATTTGGAAGAAGCTATTGGAAGACAAACTAATTTTTAAAACTTCTCAACCAATAGAATTTAAACATAAGGAGAAAGAAAAAGTTAAAAATAATGATTTTAAATGTCACACACATTTCTATGATTTGAGAAAGAGGACATTTTGAAAAAGGTACTTGTTATTGTACTGAAACGTCAGCTATTTAGCTTTTTTCTATACATATCAGGAAAATAATTATAATATGAAGTCATCTTTTATCCGTGAAAATATTAGAATTAACACACACACATATAAAGGCCTTAGACTAATTTAAAGTTATTCAAGGTAAATTGACATGCTGATCACTTAATAAAAATATGTTTGTAATACCATGAATTCTTAACAACTGATGAGGAAAATGTATGCTTCGATACCTATTATTCTTATGTTTTATTTTTATATTTCAATTTTTTGTAGTACACCATTATGGAGTGCAACTATTTATGATTATTTTAGTGATAAGTATTTATTGCTGATGCCATTAAATTTTGATAATGAAATCCATTGTAAAATCTTTAATTTGATTTTTACATCATGTGAATGTTCATATATGTTAAAAAGTTAATTGCTTATAATTTTTCATTTTTTTATAGGATGCTAAAGTAGCCTATAGGTCTCTTATGACAATTTCAATGATTACTACTAATTCAATAAAATATACTGAATTTGAAGAAGAAGTGAAGTCAAGAGCCTTGAAAAACTATGGAATTGATTATGGAAACTTAAAAGTTAGTTGCGTATATATATATATATATAAATGTCCGTTAATTAAAACAAAATTGTAATTATAATAAAAATAATAAATTTAACGGTAATAAACTATTATAAACAATCCTTAAACCAACAGAAGTACTTTCTGTTAATTTTTTAGCAGGTTTAAAAAATTAACCGAAAATACTTCTGTGGATTTAAGGATGGTTTATAATAGTTTATTACCGTTAAATTTATTATTTTTATTATAATTATATATATATAAGACATATTTTGTAGGTTCATCCCTGTTAAAAAAATTTAAATATTGATATACTGACATTTCAACTTGATCACACAAGTCATCCACTGGGTGATAAAAGATAGAAAGACCGTTGTAGAGGCGCTACAATCACTGATTTGAAAAAAACCTTAAAGTTCCACCAATAGCAAAAATGTTAAATTAAGAATGTTTTTTCAAAAAATCTTTCCAAATAGGAGGAAGTTTGCATGTATCATCTAGCTTATTGATACAATCTGGCCTTTTAAGTATCTCAATGGCTTCTCTAATTTTGCACTGGTAGAGATTATCACATCTGGATATGATCTTGGTACTAGAAAAATCAATTTTATGACCTGAATGTATAGTATGAAATGAGAGTGCTGATGATGATGAGTGTTGTTTAACTGCATTAGCATGCTCATCTTTCCTAAAACTGATGCGATGATTATTCATACCTATGTAAGAAGTTTACAATTTTCACATGAGATTTGATCAACATCATGAGTTTCAAGAGGGATGGAATCCGTAGGCTTGATTATTACATTGCTGTATCTATATTATGTCGTTTTAATATACGTTCAATACTGTCTGTAATTACTTTTATATATGAAATACAAACCCTAATAGCTGATTTATCATCTTTTTGTTTTCTATTTTGTCCATTTTGGTCTTGAAATAAGGCTTTTTTTTTTTTTATAAATTTATAATTATAACTATTTGCTAATAAAACACTATTAATATGATTTATTTCTTCTATTTAAAAGAGTTTTGGCTACAGAAACTATCCGACATGAGTGATTATGAAAATGTAAATGTAAATATCTGTCCATGTGTGTATTCTTTATGTAAGTCAAAAAAGATCAAATAGTTGGTGTTCTGGTGACTAGAACATCAAGAAAAGGGAGTTTTTCATAAGACTCTGTCTCCATTGTAAATTTAATATGAGGATGCATATTATTTAAATGTAAGAAAAAATCATCTAGTTTATATTTTTAATGTTGCCATATAACAAAATTATCATCTATGTATCTGAGACAAATGAGAGGTTTTAAAAAAGATGATTTTAAAGCATGAGTTTCTTTATTTTCCATGAATAAATCAGCTATTACCCCTGAGATAGGTGAGCCCATAGGAGTTCAAAAAACTTGTCTGTAATGCTGTTCATTGTATACAAAATATGTATTCAAGAGACAATGTTTAATCAAAGCAATAATATGGTCTGATAAATTGCAACGTTGTGAAATTATATTTAAAGCTTCATCAATTGGAATGTTTGTAAACAAAGACACGACATCAAAACTGACCAGAATGTCATTAGCATTAATTTATAAATTTTTTGAACCAGAAATAAAATGAAAAGAGTTTTTAATGTATGATTTAATAGATGGTATTGTAGGTTTAATGAAATCCGATAAATATCTAGCTAAAATATGAGTTGGAGATACTATTGCGCTTACTAATGGACGAAGGGGGGTATCTGGTTTGTGAATTTTTGGAAGTCCATAAAATTTTGGACAGAAACATGATTTTTTACAAGGGATTATTTTTTTTTATCTCTGTTTCAATAGGTGATTTATTAATAATAGCTTTTGTTTTTTTTTTCCAAATACGTAGTATGATCTCTTTTTGATAGTTTATAAGTTTTATCATTAAGCAGATCTAAAATTTTATTATGGTAAATGTCACGATCCATTACGACTGTGGCATTACCTTTATCAGCTGGAAGTACAACAATTGATTTGTCCGATTTTATATTATTTAATGATTGTCTTTCTTTCTTTGAAATATTATTTTTAGGAAGCTTAGCTTTTTTAAAAATATTGCAAATCTCGGCTCTAGCCAAATCGGCCGATGAAGAATCTATTTTATCAAGAGCTGATTCAACATTACAAACAATTTTCTCAAAAAGTATCCGGGAAGGCGTTAAAGCAAAATTAAAACCTTTTTCTAAAACCGAAACTTCCATCTGTAGAAAAGGCTTTTTTAGATAAATTATAAACGTTTTTCTGATTTGGATATGTAAAGTTTGGTGATTGTGTTCTAATTAGCATTTGTATTTTTTTTTCTTTTGCTTTGCTGTTACAAATTCCGAATCTTTAATCGATCTAAAATTTGCAATACGATCAAAACTAGTCCTCAGTAAAGGATGTATTTTATTACTAAAGAATAAACATAAATCCAGCAATACTTTGTCAATTTTGTCTAGATTTTTCCGTGTTGCTTTAATAAAAGAGTTTAAAATAATATTGCTTGTTTTTCTTAAAATTTTACTAATATAATTGTTCTTGTGAAACATAATTTTACAGCAAGTGGGTATAACGTTGTGATTTTTACACGCTAATAGAAAAGATAAATTAGGCTATTGCAACCCTCAGCAGCCACCTTTTATGTCACTGACTAAGGAAGAAAAGATAAATTACTAAGTAACTTACATTTCTTAATCCACGTTTTTCAAATTCTCGAAGCTGTTTAAATATTTCCTTCCCGTATAGGTTAATAATGTTGATACAAAGATTTTCACCGGTTGCATATATAAAAGACATATTTTGCGGGTTCATCCAGTGTTAAAAAAAATTAAATATTGATATACCGCCTTGATCACACAAGTCAACCACTGGGTGATAAAAGGCAGAAAGACGGTTGTAGAGGTGCTACAATCACTGATTTGAAAAAAGGTTAAAGTTCCACCAATAGCAAAAATGTTAAATTAAGAATGTTTTTTAAAAAAAATATTTCCAAATAGGAGGAAGTTCGCATGTATTATCTTGCTTATTGATACAATCTGGCCTTTTAAGTATCTCAATGGCTTCTCTAATTTTGCACTGGTAGAGATTATCACATCTGGATATGATCCTGGTAATAGAAAAATCAATTTTATCACCTGAATCTGTAGTATGGAGTGAGATTGCTGATGATGATGAGTGTTGTTTAACTGCATTAGCATGCTCATCTCTCCTAACACTGATGCAACGATTGCTCATATCTATGTAAGAAGCTTTACAATTTTTACATGAGATTTGATAAACACCATGGCTTGGTTATTATATTGCTGATCTTTTGATGAATAGAAAATGCTGTATCTATATTATATTGTTTTAATATACGTCCAATAGTGTTGTAGTTTCTTTTACATATGGAACACAAACCCTAATAGCTAATTTATCATCTTTTTGTTTCCTATTTTGTCCATTTTGGGCTTGAAATAAAGATTTTTTATAAATTTATAATTATAACTATTTGCTAATAAAACACTATTAATACGATGTATCTTTTCTTTCAGATGTGACTTATCTGAAAGGTTAATTGCTCTATTTAAAAGAGTTTTGGCTACTTGAATTATCTGAGTTGGGGGATAATGAGAATGAAATGTAAATATATGTCAGTGTGTGTATTATTTCTGTAAATTGAAAAAGATAAACTATTTGGTGTTCTGGTGACTAAAACATCAAGAAAAAAGAGTTTTCCATCAGACTCTGTCTCCATTGTAAATTTAATATGAGGATGCATATTATTTAAATGTAAGAAAAAACCATCTAATTTATTTTTCCCATGTTGCCATATGTTAAAAGTATCATCTATGTATCTGAGCCAAATGAGAGGTTTTAAAGATGATGATTCTAAAGCATGAATTTCTATTTTTTCCATGAATAAATCAGCTATTATTCCTGAGATAATTGAGCCCATATGAGTACCAAAAACTTGTCTGTAATGCTGTCCATTGTTTACAAAATATGTGTTCAAAAGACAATGTTTAATCAAAGCAATAATACTTTGGAAAGATTTTTTTTAAAAAACATTGTTAATTTAACAGTTTTGCTATTGGTGGGACTTTAACTTTTTTTCAAATCAGTGATTGTAGCGCCTCTACAACCATCTTTCTATTTTTTATCACCCAGTGGATGACTTGTGTGATCAAGTCAAAATGTTGGAATATCAATATTTAATTTTTTTAACATGGATGAATCCACAAAATATGTCTTTTATACTGCAACCCATGAAAATCTTCATATATATATATATATATATATATATATATATATATATATATATATATATATATATATATATATATATATATATATATATATATATATATATATATATATATATATATAAGAAAGTTACTGTTAACACTAACTGAAATAATTATAGAAAATATACAAACCATTATACAATTACAAATATCCAGTAATGCCCTCTGTTTAAAGATCTATATTGAGATATAGATCTTTAAACAGAGGGCATTACTGGATATTTGTAATTGTATAATGGTTTGTATATTATATATATATATATATTAAATTGATAAAAAATCAAGTCAGATGACCTAATTTTAATAAAGCTCCTATTTACAAATGTTATATATAGAGTAAGTTAAAAACAAACTCTTATGAAGCTTCATAAGAGTTTGTTTTTACTTTCTATATATATATATATATATATATATATATATATATATATATATTAAGCATTAATTATGTCATTACCAGTATGATAAATTACAAAATATTGAGATAATTTCCAAAGAGTTCCTTGAAGTTGGTTATAAGATTGAACAGATTAGCAATAATTTATGTTAATTTAAAAAGAATTATAATGATTTCAAGAAGTAGAAGATTGATAATAAAAATGGATATCTATTCCATATATTTCAAATGTTGAAGTGAAATTTTTTAAGGATAAATTTAAGAATGTGTTTAATGTTTTATTTTGTATTACAAATAATATTAACAAGTTAGTAAACAATTCTAAAAAATGTCATACATGTCAAGTAAAAAAGTAATGTTGTGTATCAAATTTTTTGTGGATGTATGTTATCATATATAAGTGAATGGAGATGCAATATTGAAAAAAGATTAAAGTAGCATTAAAAACAACAATGACTTAATGACTGCTTCAGTTTTCTTGGATCATGAAAGGACATATAAATATAAATTTAAATTTGATATTGAAATTATTAAAATTCTTCATGAAGAGAGAAACAGTAATAAAAGAAAAAAAAGATGTCTATTTTAAAACATAGAAATAAAATGGGTATAATTAATAGACAAGCTGCAGACATTTAAAATTCGGAATTCTTGGGATTTGAGAGGATGACATTTGTTTCTGTTATGTTTTTTTTTTTAATTTAATGGCAGTTGAGGTGGGTTAAGGAATTAACTGAAATTACTTTGATGAATTGAAAGATTGTATATAACAGTTATATATATATATATATATATATATAATATAACTGTTATATACATATGTATATAACAGTTATATATATATATATATATATATATAATCCCAGTGCATAACGCTATACTAAAATAAATATACAAATATTAAGTATTAAATCACCCCACATGGTTATGAAATCCATTACCACTCTCTGTGAACTAATATATAAATACATTAGAGTTCGTAATTTGAAATACGAACTCTAATGTATTTATATATTAGTCCATAGAGGGTGGTAGTGGATTTCGTAACCATGTGGGGTGATATAACTTTTCATTATCAAACAAAAACATGTAAAACTTTCCATGTTATGCATAATTGCTATTTTTGATTTACAATTTTTATATCTTCTTTTATGCAATGTTTTGATTATTAATTTATAACTAAACATACTATTATCTCTTATAATAATTAAATCCAAATACTTGATACTTTGTCCTGTTTCTTTTCAATAGTCTATTTTAAGCTAGTAAAATTATTTAACTCTTCTACAAAAAATTGTAATATTGCTATTTCCACCAACAAATACATCAAACACATATCTTTCATAAATTTAAATATCTTTAAAGGTACATGTATCTAAAATACTACTCTCTTGTGTAGACAAAACAAAATTGAAAAATTATGTAACAACATTAGACTCATAGGCCAACTGTTAGATATTTTATAATATTCACCTTCAAAAGATGCAACAATGTTATCATCAAAACATTTTTAAAAATCAATAACAATTTTCTCACATATTTACAAACACCTTTACTTTTTTAATGAATGTTAACTTACTTTTATGGAATCCATTCTATCAATAGAACAATACATTTCTGTCACATCTAGTGAAACAATAACATCATTCTTATTAATAACTATATTTTTAATTCTATCTACAAAATCATGAGCAATAGTATTTTTTCTAAATCCTAAAAACTCTTGTGATAGCTTACCAATATATTTAGAAGTTTGGTATATAAATAAACCATGAAAATCAATCATAATTCGCAAAATATTACCTTTGTTATGTAACTTTATATTTGCAGAAATGGGACGACATATAGTGCAGGAAGAATTACTGTTTTATTTATTATTTTTATTGTTATTACCCTATTTTTTTAATTAATGGATATTTTATTTGTATTATATATATATATATATATATATATATAAAATAGTTATATATATATATATATATATATATATATAACTAGATTAACAACACAATACTGTTTCACTCAGCATGTGAATTACTCTCAGTTAAAGGTACTACTTTTAAAAGGATAAGCATGTTTAGTCTTATGTTTTTTACCTAAATTATATAGAAAAATCTGAAGAACTTTGGAAAGAATATATAAAGATCTTAATTTGATTACATTACTTTTTAAAGCTAAATTTTGCTTTTTATATCATTTTAATTGACATTAGCCAATTTTTTTAATTTATAGTCTGTCAATAACAAATCAATGTGATCAATTTAAGATCTTCATGTTTTCTTTCCAGAGTACTTCAAATCTGCCTATACAAATGAAGTTAGGTAAAAAAGATAAAATGAACCATTTTTATCTTTCTAAAAGTTTTATCTTGTGCTTTTTTTACATGCTCAGTAAACCAGTATTGATGAATTAATCTCGTTATTATATAATATTAATCACTGGGAAAAGTTTATACATACAGTATATTGAAACTATACAAAAAAGATTGGCACAATCTTGGTGAAAATAAACAAGAAGAAAATGGGGTTGAGATGGCTGAGATCAATAATGTGGAAAAGAAAATGCTACTATTATTCCTAACTTAACTTACTATATATATATATATATATATATATATATATATATATATATATATATATGATCACTAGATAGAGTTTACCAATAGCTCTAAACAAGCTTTATTTTTATAAGTGCCGACAAAGAAAAAATTCAAAATCTCTATTGTTAACCCTACCTCCAGACGAATTGGTTTCAAGCTTAAGCTCATCTCAGTGAAGGGGTGGGTTTAGTTTCTGTAAACCCATCCCTTCACTGAGGTGAGCCATAAGCTTGAAACCAGTTCGTCTGGAGGTAGGGTTAACGATAGAGATTTTGAATTCTTTCTCTGTCAGCACTTATAAAAATAAAGCTTGTTTAGAGCTATTGGTAAGCTCCATCTAGTGATCATGTAAATGCAAGCTTAAAAACAAGTTATGAAATTTATAACTTGTTTTATTATAGATAGATAGATAGATAGATAGATAGATAGATAGATAGATAGATAGATAGATAGATAGATAGGTAGATAGATAGATAGGTAGATAGATAGATAGGTAGATAGATAGATAGATAGATAGATAGATAGATAGATAGATAGATAGATAGATAGATAGATAGATAGATAGATAGATAGATAGATAGATAGATAGATAGATAGATAGATAGATAGATAGATAGATAGATAGATAGATAGATAGATAGATAGATAGATAGATAGATAGATAGATAGATAGATAGATAGATAGATAGATAGATAGATAGATAGATAGATAGATAGATAGATAGATAGATAGATAGATAGATAGATAGATAGATAGATAGATAGATAGATAGATAGATAGATAGATAGATAGATAGAGAGAGAGCTGGGTGGTAGAAGATCAAATTAGAAAGACTATTGAACAAAATATTATTTTTACTCTTTAAAAATAATTAAGATTGTGAAACATTATAAACAAATTGTAAGATAAGTTGTTGGCTTCTTTTTATACATAAAAATATGATACAATTATTTATTATAAATTTGATTTATTCCAGCTGCCATTTAAGTATTGCACCACACTGGTTTCTTAGGCAGCAAAGAATAATACCCAGAGGGTACCTATGACCAGGACAAAGCTATATAAGATACAAAACCACAAACACATTTTCAGATCACAGATCTTCTCAGGTGCTGGATTCAATGCCTGCCATTTAGAGCACTTTTTTGTTTTGAAGTAAACTTCAGGCACCAGCAAACTACAAAAAGTAGTTAACATGCCCTGAATAATGTTAAACTAATTCAGCACCTAAGAAATCCCAAATAGCTCAATGGAAAATAATATAATAAACTGCTTTAATTAGTGGTATTAGTAAAAGAATTAACTGATAACTACTAATTTCCAAAAATAATTTATTTTAATATTTTAAAATTAACTGAGACTTAATTTATGAATTTATTCAACAGTTCTTTTCTGAATACTATAATAATACATATCATATATCATGCACACATATTATCAATAAACAAACAATATTAAATAAACATAAGCATTAACACATATATCACACACACATTTTATCATATGAGCTGCTGTTTGTATGATTTGGAAAAGTTCTGGGAATGTTTGATGCTTACACTAAATGCACATAAATAGTTCTTTTTATGCTAGTTATAGAGTTCATTTATTACACTGACTCTGGAGACTTCAAAGATTGCAATGGCTAAAATATACTAATGACATAATGTGAATAAAGAATAATTACTATTACCTATAGGTTTTCAGATATATGATCCTGGATAGATGGCTGCACCTTTCTCCTTTGTGATGCTTGTTGTACCAACTAGTTGGATTCTAGACTTAAAGATGAATGTGGTTCCTTGCTGCATTTCAGTCCATCAGACAAATGTTTAAATGGCTCAGTTTGTTAGATAGTTATAGTGGCTAATTGGAGACTTTCAGATAAGTTAGAGTGGTCAAAGTCTGGAGAACAGTGACATACTTCTTCATATTAGCAATGCATGTTTTTTTTGGCATTCTACAAAATAATATTTATTTGTACTCACAGGAATAACACTGCTGAAAAATTATCTGATCTCTGATGATGACCCTTTTTTCTGGGCCTATTTATATGCTATTACTCTTATTGTTCAGCTTGATTAACATTCTTTTTGATTAAATTCATTAATTAAATTCCCATTATCTGTTCACGTTCCTTACTAGATTAATTTACTTAGGATAAGATCTACCTTTTTGATTATTCTCATTCTTTATTTGTAGCCATTTCTGATTAATTATTTCCATCATTTATTTGTAGCCATCTTTGAATTTAACTTGACTTTATGTCACAAACTTTATTTTCTTTATTATACTTTTTTCTTTCTTTTTTAATTCAATCTTACTTTTATACCACACATATTTACACATTTAAATGTATTTTTAAAATTCATTTTTTTTTTGACACACACACATATTTTCATTTCTTTGCATATTTACATTAACATTGACCCATATATTTTTCACTTCTTTAAATTAAACAAAAAGAGAGTATATTTAATTTCATATAAAAGATTTTTCTTATTTTTAAACTTACTTAATGATATCATTTTCCCCATTCCCTTTTTAATAGCTTTCCTATTTTTCTTAGTAAAACTTTTATGAAGAATGACACAATGTTTAATTTCTCCCCAGGTTAACTGTATTTTCTTTTAACAAAACTCTTTAACCTTTATACATAATTTCTTTAAAAAACCGTTTTTTCTTTAAAATCTTTGAGCTGTTTATGAATTATTTTTATCTTAATTTTTTAAATAAAATTACAGACATGTAACACTTTTCACTAGTGGTACATTACACCACTTCCACAACAAGATAAAATGTGTCATTTTGACCACTTTATCTCTGAAAACTCCCTTAACATATTTTGAACCATTTACATTAATTATTATTTTTCTAAGCTTACTTTTTTTACTGGAAATCTGGAACTACATACGCTGAGGAAAATCTTCTTTGATTATGCTTTTCTTCTATCTAGGCTGACAACATTCCTTACAATAATCTTGTACTGAATGATGACCATGAGGATAACATTGTGGATGCAGAGTTCATTGGCTTATACTGACTTACACACCTGAGAAATGAAGCTTCATATTCCAGTTTTTCCTACAAGACATTGGGAAAAGAATAGATTGCTGCAAATGGCAGGATTTCTTGCCTGACCAATTCGGCTTATGCTTTGAAAATAATATATGAAATATGGAGATTCTTCCCCAATGAAATTATCCATGGCTTATTTGGGTTGTTCCCAATGCACATATTTAAAGAGAATGGGAACTTTTCCCCAAAAAAGTGATCTGTAGCCTACTATGCTTGTTCGCAGTGTATAAATTTTATAATGGATGGGCTCAGTACTTTCTGAGAATTCTCATCCTGAGAATATTTTCTCTTGAAAGTCCATTATGGGTACTATTTCCATCCACCCTACAGCTTTACACTTTTACTCCTTCTCTAAAACTCAATTCTATGCTTCCTACCCTCTTTTCAATTACCATACCTTATACACTACTAAAGTAACTTAGATTTATTTCATTTATATTATTTACTTATTAACCCTTATGAATATTATTTTAAACCCTACTGGACTGATAACACACATTTTAAAATTTATCAGATCAACACTCTAAAAATTGGACAACCATCTGGATAACTCTGAAATATTTTGGTGTCATATTGTGTTGTCATCAATATCTAATATGTGTAAGAAATTTGAAGAAAATCCATTTTATAGACATATGTAAATTCATTATTCAGTTTTCATCAAACAAATATAAGGTTCCAATTTAGTATGCAATATACTCATTTGTAGTTTCAGCTTTTGTTCTTGCCCATTGCATGGAAGCACTGAAGCCATACCATAAAAACTATTCAATAAATGGATCATTTTGTTGAAATTTTGATTTTCTTAACAGTTCATAATACTAAAGTACGAAAAATTATAAACTACATATTTTTATTAATTGTAGATTACATTTTTTTTACTTGATTATTTGTCTTAAATGGCACATAAATTGCAAATTGTTTTTTTTTAATATTTTATTTTTAAAAATGTGTTATTTAATCAATAAATGGTATCCTTAAAATGCACTGGATTGGTAGTAAAAAATAAAAAGGATTAAATAGATTTTTTTTTTTAAATTTTGATTAATAATGATAAACAGATCAAACATCCTGATTAAAAATAAAAAAAAGTTTCTGGTTCACTGCTGTTTTATTGCCAAGACAGTACATGTGATTCAGATAAGACCATAATAATTCAGGAGATATACCTCTCATCTTTGGGAAATTTGGCTTCAATTGCCTGGGAGATTACTTCAGTTAACATAAAGAATTTTATTGTTGACAGTAGAATGTCTAGTTAAAGTTATGGGAAAATGTTTTATTTTTCAATAATGTAATTTTAAATTTTTTAATAAAAAATATTTAATTAATATATAAGCACAAATATATTTATTTTAATATTACTTTGTTTTAAAATAATATATATTTTACGAAAAGATTTTTTTTCCAATTATGAAATACAGATAAATGTTCAGTTTTTGCAACTCTTTATTTATAGATTACTTTATAAAAATCTGTTGAACCCTAACATAGTCTTTAAATATGTTTAATTCTTAATTTATTAATCAGTTTTTTTTTAATATGGCTTTAGTGGCTTCAAGCAGTAACTAAAATAAAATATGAGCATAGATTACCTAATCCAACAATATCCAAACATAATTTCTAAATTAAATAACAGCATTGAAAAAAACAGTATTTTCTGAAATGACAAAAAATATAATGTTAAAGGAACCTGAGAAAGAATTTAAAAGCATTTTTAGTACTTAATTCATGCAGTTGATAAGTAAATAGAAGTTAGATTCAATAAAATATCTAAATTATTTAAATTTATTACATAAATAGAAATATTAAAAAATCAAAGTATTAGAAAAATATTGCCAGATTTTGTATTATTTTGTGAAAACAAAATAGACTAAGGTATTATTGTAATATATATATATATATATATATATATATATATTAATATTATAAGTTATATATATATATATATATATATATATATATATATATATAACTTATAATATTAAAACATTCTAGCCCTACTTCCTGTGAAAAGAAGACACAAACTTTAAATTAGCCGCAAAGACAAACGTGTTGTGTTCAATATATTTTTTTTATTTTGAGGCAGTCTAAAACTTTAATTACTCTATGTAGTTTTATTTTACTGCATAAGTCATTTTAAAATTATTCATTGGAAAAAAATCTGATAAAGTCAGCATCAGGCTGACGTATTTCAGCTCAGGCAGATTTCACATGTTTTTTTTATTTTTGAAAAGTGAAATTGTACTTTATAGTAATTTTTTTATATATTAAAAGTTATTTATGCAATATTTATGTAAAAATATTTATTTTAAACCAAAATATACTCACTATAATTAGATTTTAACATTTATATTTAGGAAGCCCAATATTAGAAAGTTTGTAACAACAAAGCAGCAATTTATGCTGCATAAAAATAATGGTTTTTAATTAATATCGGTAAAGAAATTTTTTAAAAAAAATAATAACAATAAATTTAATGTTTAATTTTAATGTATATTTTTCTTTGAATGATAAATAATCCTAAATTTCTTTTGAAGGTAAAAAAAGGTATTTAAATACCTAATATTTCATTCTATTAATTTTTGAATAGATGAAATTATTTCAAATAACATTAAGCACCATTCTTAGAGTTTCAAACTTTTTCAAGTTATTTTATTTTTCTATTTTACAAACTTCCAAATATCATCTACTAAAATATATATTATTTGAAAGCTTATATTTCTAATAAATAATTTAAAGATTATCAATAGATGGTATTAAAAAAGATTTCATTGTAAAAATAAAATGTTCCATATATGGAGGAAATTCTCATTATGGCCGTTTGAAATAAGAATGTTGGAGTTGAAATCTGAACTAATTAGAGATAGAAAGTGTAAACTACGTTCTCGATGTATTACAATAATATTTAACAATTATAACAAATACTTTTAAGCCTTAATTATAATATTTTTTCCACATGACTGCATAATTTTACATGCTGAATATTTTTTTAAAAAACTTGCAGTTTCTCAAAATTTAATTTTGCTTAATATTGTGTTTTCTATATTTAATACGGAAAATTCCAAAAATTTAGAAATTTTATACGTGTTTTAATAAAATAGCAAACTGTCAAACTTTTAAAATATAATTTTTTTATCAAAGTATTTTTTAATGCCAATGGGCTTGGTATCTATATTCTATTTTACATTTAGTGATTTTTAAACACTATAGATCAAGGCCATGAAACAATGTTGGGATAACTAATCAATAAATGTATTTATTTTTCCTTTGGAGAAGATATTGCTTACAACTCCATATTATGATAGGCACACTTTGTATGGCCAAGTATAAGATGGTATTACATAATAAAATGGCCTAAAATATGTAATAAAGCCATTAAATGTGTGTGTATGTCATCTGTATAAATTTTAATCAAGTCAGATTATAAAATAAGTGAGAGATGTCTGTGGATATATCATATACTCGCACACAAGAAAAGCCAATAGTTAAAGCTAATAATTGGAAGTATTAGCATATTAGCTATATGCTTATAATTTATTTTTATCATTATTTTATGTTCATTTTTTTTATAAATGCAAAGATGTGTATGCATAATTTGTATGTATAATTTTTTTTGTTAAATGCTTGTGAAAAGAAAGGGAAATGGTAATATTTAAAAATCCAACATATAGGTAATTTTAAATCAAAAGTTGTACTAGATATTTTTCTCTACAAACTCATTGTTCTAAATTTAAGAAAAGCCTAAAGCCAAGTACATTTTAATAGATAAGTAATTTTGTGTCTTCTTTTTTTTTTAATTATCAAATATTTCAACTCATCAAAAGAGTTCGTTAAAATTTATGTTAATGCGGGTGGGGAAAGATATCTAACTTAATTAAAGAAATATTTTAAATGGAATCTGATTATCGGAAAATAACTTATATAATCAAACTTTTTCTTTTTTTTTGTCTATGTTGAATCAGATAGTGGTCAGAATAGATAATCAATTGAATTAAATATAAATAAATTTTTGAGATTGATTAGTGGATTTCATAGGAATGCTTCACGCATTGTGTGAATCCACTAACAAAAATTAAAATTAGGTAATTAAATGTGTTTCAGAGGGTACCTAGATTGAGATTCTAATGAGAAGGCCTAAATGCTGTTCACCAGTTTAGTGGAATTCAATTGGGCACAGGCATTCAATCAGGCCCAGGCAGTTAAGCAATTACTAAGTCATTAAGTCAATCATTCACTCACTAATACTAACTTTTTGGATTTCTCTGTACTTGCTTGTTTGAACTTAGAGAATTCCCAGTTCTATTTTTTTTTTAAATCACACTGATGTAAATTTCAAGATGGTTTCCAACTAGACAATTCGTATTAGTGCAGTAGAGAACTGTGTTTGCGGGAAGGTGTTGGTCTTTGAAAACCCAATGTAAAAGAATCATTACCAATGCTGTAGAAAACAAAAAGAAAGCCCTATTGTTAGTTGATAATCATTAACCAAAAAAGAAATTTATAATTAAACCTCAAGCACGAATGTACTTGCATCAGTGAAATGGTCATGGGGTAGAAAACCCCAGTCAGCATACCTTCCCAGCTCTGCTCCTGCCATCAGCAAGGTCTCCTGAATCCAGCCATCAAATGATCATGAGAGTCATGGAACAATGCCAGAAATGTCTTCTAAATCCAGCCACCGAATAATAATGAAAACAGCCGAATGATGCCATGTTAAAGAGAAGTCTCTGCCATCCTGGATGAACAGATACTCGGCCTACTCAGAACCCCTAGACATATGATAGAGACCTTATGTGGTACCTGTATTAATGTTATTTTTTTTATTCTAGTAACTTCATACAAATATCAATGTAATAAATCTTTTATTAGTGTATTTCTCTCATTAAGATATTTTACTTACCATTCATGGTTTATGAAATGTATTCATGTGTGAGTTATGAACCTCAGACTCCTTTCTCACTAATTGATTCTTTATAATTTTATATTCTCTTTCTTTGTTAATATATCTATAATACTCATATATATATATATATATATATATATGAGTATTATATATATATTAACATATAAATATAATATATATATATATATATATATATATATATATATTATTTATTTATTATGCATTGAGGTTTATTATTATTATATTTATCTTGGTAATTGGTGAAGGGATTCAATAAACATTTATTTAACATTTATAAAACTACCTTACTGCTTGGATAATTTATTCATATTTCTTTCTCTAACAAAATAAGACACTTAGATAATTGCACAAGTTTTAGTTTCCCATTTCTTTACCTGAGATAAAGAGAATGATGAGTTGGCATATGGAATACTCCCTTATCAGGATTTCAAATTTTGGTCATCGGGTGTTTATTTTTATTAGATTTCATTTGATTCATTTTATTTCATGTTATTATTGGCCTAACATATTCTTTCAGGACAGGAAATTAATCTTTTTCTTTCTGGGAGTGGCACGAAGGATTGAAATTAAAGAAATCTTTCAAAGGTATGTAAGAATCAATACTTTATAAATGTACCGATGACTGTATCAAACCAATCATAAAAAAGATTTGAAATTACTTCCTATCCTGGTGTTCCACCATATTTTTTTCATGTTCGATAAGTGTGCATGCTCACTTTATCAGGGTAGGGATGAATTGGTATAATATATAAAACTGACTTATAAATTAATTTATTACAAATTCAATGTGTAATTTAAATTTATCTTATTATTTTCATTGATGGGTTTATTTTTGAAATTTTAATATTATTTGTCTTTTCAATTTTCTTATTAGGTTTAGAGAAAAAAGATGATGGGGTGAAAAAGAAAAAATAGTCAATAATAAATTGATTTATTACCAAAAGGAATTTGTAAAATAATAATAATAATAATAATAATAATAATAATAATAATAATAATAATAATAATAATAATAATAATAATAATAATAATAATAATAATAATAATAATAATAATAATAATAATAATAATAATAATAATAATAATAATAATAATAATAATAATAATAATAATAATAATAATAATAATAATAATAATAATAATAATAATAAAAAAAAAACACATCTAACTAAATAACTGTTATTGCTTTAGATTTCTTTCTCTAATGCAAACAAAAACCTGATATCTATTCTTTTCACATTAATTTATAACAAGTGAAAAAGGGATTTATTGTAACACTTAAAAATTTTTCATTTTTTCTTTTCTGTTTAATTTTTTAACTATTTACATACCTATATTTTACATGTATAAAATAGGCTGAATGTTAACTTTATCAATTAATTATCCCAATATTGTTTTATGATTGGCAGTGTTTTAAAGTTTCAATGAAAGAACAAATGGAATGTGGATATCTGGGTCCACCTCTCCTTTTTTTCTGACTTGAATGTGGATTGTTTATCAAAAACATTTGCATACTATTATATATCTTATCAAATATTTAAAAAATATTTGTGTAGTATATAAAAATAAATTTTATCTTATATTAATAGCTCTAATTAAATCAAAATCTTTTTATTTAAAATGTTGTTGCCTCCCTCCCTTCCAAAAATATTTGTACCTGCCCCTTTATAAATATACATTATCATCATTTTCAATCATTATCATTCCATTCTGAAATTGTTTGTTAATGTTTATTTCAAATTTTTCCTTTCCATAACCTCCTCTCTTCATATAACACCAGTAATATTTCTTATTTCATTGATAACTTTTGCATATTTCTCTTCATAGATCTTTTATAATCTCTTGGGATGTAAGTTTAAAGGTTCAATTTTTTCACCTACAGTCATTTCTAGTAAACATTGCCCATTTTCTTGATGTTGAAATTATTTATACTAATAGGGTTCTTACTACTACTGTATATAGGACATCCATTGATAACCATCACTATCTACATTTTTATAGTAACCATCCTAAACATTTAATGGTTAATATTTACTGTAATAAATTTTTAAGAATGAGAAGGATTATGTAGTAATGAGAAATTTCTTCAATACTATAATTATGATAGGTATCCTAAAACATTCTTGGATAATGCAGCAATAAAGACTTCAGCCACTGAAAGAAAAAAAACTTGTTTTACCTAAGAAAATAAAGAAACAATTAGATGTTGCACCATTGACTCTTATTTTTAATAAAAATTTATCTAATATTAACCATATATTGGAAAAGCATTCCAACATATCAAGTTATAAAGATTATTTAGGAATCTATTTTTTGCAATACATTTAAATTTCTATATCAAAGACAGAGATCACTTAAAGATATACTTGTTAATGAAAATTTGATTAGAAATTATGTATCAGAACAATGTTGTTATCCATGTGATGATACAAAGTATCTCACATGTAAACATATTATAGTGACAAAAGAGATCCACAGTAGTAGTAATAATAATTTTAAATGGTATATTCCTAATTACATCACATGTAAATGTGTAATTTTAATATATTTAATAGAGTGTAATAGATGTTTAAAAAAATAAGTAGGTGAGTCAACAAACAGTCTAGATGTTAGAATAACTAACCATAGATTTGACATTTTGCATAAGAATGAAAACCGACTGGTATCAAAACATTTTAATTTACCAAATGATTCAATTGATGACTTAAGAGTAGTGATATTACAGAATAGTTTTTCTTCTACAAGATAGATTATTATTATTATTATTATTATTATTATTATTATTATTATTATTATTATTATTATTATTATTATTATTATTATTATTATTATTATTATTATTATTATTATTATTATTATTATTATTATTATTATTATTATTATTATTATTATTATTATTATTATTATTATTATTATTATTATTATTATTATTATTATTATTATTATTATTATTATTATTATTATTATTATTATTATTATTTTTGAAAGACAAACTTCAGGTTAAAGCCATATGTATTAAGATTAATATGTTTAATTCTAATATTAGTAGTTTTTTGTTTCAATTCCTAAACATAAGCATTTGGAGTTTATTTCGAATCATTTATGGCCTTGCGGTACTACATTAAAAAATTTTTATGGCTCTTTGGCTAGTTCATTAATACTTTCTGATTAATTTCTTTTGCCCATATCATCCTTTATTAACATTTTTTTTTCTCTTGATTATTGTTTGTTTTTATATATTTTTTGATATTATGTTTGGAATTTATTGTTTTTATATAAACATTCGAGGGATGAGAACTAAGACTGCAAAAATTAAGCAATTCTTCAGTTTTGAAAATTTTGATATTGTTTTTATTTCAGAAATTTGGCTTACTCAACACATTTCAGATGATATTTTTATGGACAATAGATATAAAGTACTTCAAACAGATAGATCTTCTGATGTTGCTTCCAAAGGTGGAGGCACGCTCATTGCTTTTAAATGTAATTTTATACATAAGTATATTCCTATTTCATCATCATCTTGTGAAGCTACATGGTGTGAAATATGTTTAAAAAATAATGTCAAGGTTCTTTTAGGTACTATCTACATAAAGCCAACATTATCCTTTTTAGAGTTTAATGAGTTTCTTTCTATTCTTGAAGATTTTTTAATCAAATATGAATCATATATACTTATTACTGGTGATTTTAATATTCCTGATTTATATTTAGGTACTACTATCATAAACCTGAATTATCTGCATTTGGTATCTGCTATTAAGTTGTATAACTAATCTTGCCACTCTATCCGATACACCATCAATCTCCATAATATTGTTCTTCCACTTTTTATTTATAATGAATCCTACTCCACTTGTATTTCCAATATGTGTGCCTTTATAATAGAGTATATGTCCACTTTTTAAATCAATTGTTTCTTCTCTTTTCTTCTAACTTCACAAAGTCCAATAATGTCCCATTTAATATAAGACAGTTCTTCTTCTAATTCTAGTAGAAGATTTTTATATGGATGTACAAAAGGCTTTTGATCAGAGTAAACAACATTTTAAAATTGTTATGGGAGACTTTAATGCTAGAATTGGTAGACAAATGAAAGATGAAATTGCTGTAGGTAATTTTGGTTATGGTAATAGAAATGAGAGAGGACATAGACTTGTGGAGTTTGCAGAAAAAGAAAAACTTTATATTATGAATTCATTTTTTGAGAAAAATGTTAAAAGGAAATGGACATGGAAGCATCCAAATGAAGGTACAGCAGAATTGGATTATATTTTGACTAACAGAAAATACATATTTCAAGATTGTAATGTTTTTAATAAATTTAACACAGGAAGTGATCATCGATTAGTAAGGTGTAAGTTACGTGTTAATGTAAAACTAGAGAGACAAAAATTATTAAGAAAAACAATATTTATAGTTGATATTCCTAATCTTCAGAAACATTCTAATGAATTTAAATTGGAACTTACAAATAGGTTTCAAGTGTTAGGAGATTTTGAACATGATTCAGATTTGAATGAAATTAATATGAAAATAACTGATACACTTTTAAAAACTGCAACAAACATAGCTGGTAGAAAAAAGCAGCAATTGACTAATAAAATTTCTACTGAGACTAGAGAATTTATGAAGAAAAGAAGGAATATGAAGATATACAAAAATGATGTATTAAAAAGAATTGAATGTCTCGAATTTTGTAAAATGGTACGGAAAAGAGTTGAAAATGATATAAGAAAGTATAACTGTGAAATAGCAAGGAAAGCTGTAGAAGAAAATAAAAGTCTCAAAAATGTTAAACAACATTTTGGTATTGGTAGGAAATTTATATCTGCAATAAGAAAAAAAGATGGAATTATTACTAAAAAGAGAGATGACATCATGAAATTGGTAGAAGATTTTTATCAAGAATTATATAGTAATAAAGAACAAGTACTTCCTATATCTATTACATCTTCCGAATTGCCCAGAATTTTAAATGAAGAAGTGAGACATGCAATTAAGTGTATGAAGAAAGGAAAGGCTCCGGGAAATGATGGAATTATAATTGATATATTAAAAGAAGCAGGTGAAGAAATAGAAACAATTTTAGCAAAGTTATATACCAAATGTCTAAATGATAAAGATGTACCGGATGATTGGAAGAATGCAGTAATAATATTAATATTTAAAAAAGGTGATAAAGAAGATATTAGAAATTACAGACTTATCAGCCTTTTATCAGTTTTATATAAAATTTTTACCAAGATAATTACAACTCGTCTACAGAGAACTTTGGATTTCCACCAACCAAGAGAACAAGCTGGATTTAAAAGTGGTTTTAGTACAATAGATCATATCCAGGTATTGAGAGAAGTCATAGAAAGGACAAACGAATATGAGTTGTCATTATGTTTTGGATTTGTAGATTATGAAAAGGCATTCGATTCTATACACATTTCTTCAGTGATTAAAGCATTGGATCATCAAGGTATAGATCCAGGATATTGTCATATTTTAAAGAATATTTATAAAAATGCAACAGCAACAATTAGATTACATAATGATACTGGAAAAATTAACATTGAGAAATGTGTAGGACAAGGTGACTCCATATCTCCAAAACTCTTTACAGCAGTGCTGCAAGAAGTATTTTGTGGATTAAATGGGAAACTAAAGGAGTGAAAGTAAATGGAGAGTATTTAAGTCATTTAGATTTCGCAGATGATGTAGTTGTTTTTGCAAATAATGCTTCAGAGCTGCAGGAAATGTTGCAGGAGTTAGCAGATGAAAGTAGAAAAGTAGGACTAAAGATAAATGTTAAAAAGACTAAAGTAATGTTTAATCGATTTGCTCAAAATATGAAAATAAAGATTGATTATGAAGAATTAGAAGAAGTTAACAGTTACAAATACCTTGGTCAGATTATTAATACAGATGGAAACATAATGGAGGAAATTAATCATAGAATTAAACTTGGTTGGAGTGCTTTTGGTAGAAATAACTTGATACTAAAAGGAAATATGCCTATGTGTTTGAAAAGGATGGTTTTTAACAAATGTGTTTTACCAGTTCTTACTTATGGATCTGAGACTTAGACACTTAATAGAAGAGCAATACAGAGACTTCAGACCACTCAAAGGAGTATGGAGAGATGTATGTTGGGAGTAACAAGAAGAGATCGAAAACGCAATGTATGGGTAAGACAACAAACAGGTGTTACTGACCTTATTGAAAAAAATTAAAAGATTGAAATGGAGTTGGGCTGGACATATTGCTAGAAAAGATGATAATAGATGGACAGTTGAAATTTTAAACTGGATTCCAAGAGATTGTAAAAGACCCAGAAAGAGACCACATGTGAGATGGATGGATGAAATAAGAAAATGTGCAGGGTTGTTGTGGAGAAGAGAAACTAAAGATCGGAGAAGATGGATTAAACTTGGAGAGACCTTCATCCTGCAGTGGATTGATAATGGTTGATGATGATGATGACTACTATCATAGATTCAGTCTCTTTTTCAACTAAAGCATTGAGAATGATTCGTTTTTGCAATTTGTTAAATTTAAAACAATTTAATCCATACACCAATTTTAATGATCACACATTGGATTATATTCTTAGTAATTTTCCTACAAGTGAATGTTTAACTACTATTTCTCTTCCTTTTTCCATTGATTTGCATCATCCTCCCTTAGAGTTTTATATTAATATTAAATTTAATAGACTTTGTCCTTTTAAAATTATGAAAAGAAACTACAAAAAAGGAAATTATTTGGGTCTTTGTTTACAATTATCTAATTTTAACTGGAAAAATTTGTATTCTTCATCTGATGTAGATTTCTGTATGAAGTTTTTTGAACAATCATTTAGTGAACTAATTGACAAATACATTCCTAAGGAAAAAAAAATTATCTAACCATCTTCCTCTCTGGTTTTCAGTTTCTCTTAAAAAAATTATTAAAAGGAAATCGTTTCATCATCGTAAATATTGGAAAACTAAGAACTTAAATTATTATAACAATTTTATTAATTATAGAAGATTGTCAAAGTTATATATCATAGAGATTTTCAAAAATTTATACAAAACACTGAAAGTCATATTTCTGATAATCCTTTGCAATTTTGGTCTCTGGTTAAGGATTTAGGTATTACAAAAAAAAAGTTACAGAGTAATAATTCTAATCTAGCCGCAGATGATTTTTCTCATTATTTCTTAGAGCTTTTTAAACAATCTCAGTCTTTTACTAATTTAACTGCAAATAATGATCTAGTTGAAGAAAGAATAACATGTGATTCATTTATTGAATCTGATGTTGTTTTTGCTATTAAGCAGCTTAAATTACATTCTAGTGTGGGCTTTGACAACATTCCAGCTTTCATTTATAAAGGAATGTGCTGAATATATTGCTTTTCCTTTTTTGCATATTTTTAATTGCTATTTAGCAAATGATACTTTTCCTACATCTCTTAAAATTGCTAAAGTTGTTCCTATTTTAAGAAAGGATCTAGAGATTTGGTAAGTGACTATAAGCCTATTTCAGTTCTACACACTGTTGCTCGAATATTTGAAAGATGTTTATATAATAGAATTATCTTGGATGACTCTAAGGTTTTGGCACCAGAGCAGCATGGATTTTTGCCTAATAGGTCCATTGAAACAAATTTGCTAACTATTTTTGATCACATTTCAAACTCAATTGAGAATAAATCTAGGTTAGATGTTGTTTATTTTGATATGTCCAAGGCTTTTGATAGAGTTAATCATAAAATTCTTCTTCAGAAGCTTTGTAGGTTAGGTTTTTCCAAATTATTAATTAATTGGTTTGACTCTTTTTTTAAGGATAGAATATCTTGTGTGAGGTTTAATAATAAATGGTCATTACCATATTATTGCTTCACTGGGGTGCCTCAAGGCAGTGTTCTTGCACCTTTATTATTTAATGTATACATTGATGACCTAAAACATGCATTAAATTTTCATATCTTCTATGTTATGCAAATGATTGCAAAATTTTTAAGCATATTTATTCTACTAATGACTGTTTTTTACTTCAAAGTGATATAGATAATTTCTTGAATTGATGTGAATGTAATTATATAGATATAAATATGGATAAGTGCTCCATTGTCTCTTACTCTAGAAAATCTGAAATTTTAAGGTTTTCCTACTATATTGGTGATTCTAAAATTATAACAAATTATCATCGAAAAGATCTAGGAATAATATTTTCCAATAATAGGTCTTTTCATAATCACATTGATTTTATGGTGAATAAATCTCTTAAAATTGTAGGAGCTATTTACAGATATGGAAAAGCATTTAATAAATTTACAAAGCTTAAACTTTTTATATCCTTAGTTCTTCCCATCTTGGAGTATGGTTCAATTATATGGAGTCCTCATAACAGGACAGATATCATAAGAATTCAGTCTGTTTTTGATAAATTTGCAAAATTGAATAGTTTAGGTAATGAACACTACATTGATTTACTGCTGAGACGAAAAACAAGAGATCTCAAGCTTTTTCATAAATTTATTTCCCAGAATATTTCTGTATTTAATTTGCTTTCTAATTTAGGTATTAAGAAACAGAATTATAATACTCGTACTCACAATATTTTTGAACTGAAAATTTGTAAATCTGATGTATTAAGATTTTCCCCTTTATTTCGTTTACCTAGAACTTATAACAAAGATTTTGGTAATGATGATGTTTTTAATCTGGATTTTAAACAATTCACTAAAGTCCTCATAAGAAAATATTATCCTTAATTTCATTTCATATATTGCCTTTTTAATTATTTGTGCATTTTATTGTTTTTATTTTTTATTTGTATTATTTTTTTAATGCTTATTTAGATTTGTATATGATAATGAAATTACTGTGCAATCTATACTTGGCTAAATGCTGTTGATATGTACATTAAATAAAGAATTGAATTGAATTGAATTATTATTATTATTATTATTATTATTATTATTATTATTATTATTATTATTATTATTATTATTATTATTATTATTATTATTATTATTATATATTTTCATTTCTATTAGTGCGACTGTGGATATACACTTTTCTTTACAATTAATATTTAATTACTATTAATATACATTGATTTTAGTTTGTACTAACTATATTATTTAATAAATATGTGTAAGTATTTCAGTTTTTATACAAATATTAATATGAGCAAAGTCTATTTTTGTATATACCCACACATTTATTTATTCAGTCGTATACATTATATTTTTTAAATTTAAATTAAGTTTGCAGTCTTTTGTGTTGTTTATTAATACATAAGGCAGTTTTTTAATGTATATTGAAATAAATTTGTCATTGGTTGATTATTTTTTTTTGTAAAATCTTTTAACCGATAAGGTTTTTTTGTCACATGTTATTTTTGAACACTACCATTTTACTATATATATATCTTTCTGATGACAATCAATTCTCTAGTTGAAATATTAAAGTAATTTTATACACAAGCAATTTTTTTCTGTATTTTATTATTTTTTGTATATATTTTCTTTAGATAGTTTATATATATACATATTCATTATTTTCATTCATGTATGATTTTGATTATGAATTTACTAATATACTCACATTTTGGCTTAATACACAAGTCATCGAATTTAATTTAAATATAAACATATAACTTAAAACTGTAACCCATGAAAATCATTGCATTATATATATGGTAATAGTATAAATACTGAACTCTACTATCTGATAATACTCTTTTTAGCCCAATTCACATCAATATACCGATTTACTTGCCGTCTGTTTATTTACATAATATTACCGTAAAAGATTTTTTTTTTCAACCGGTTTTTATTATTTTTTCATCAGCGCGTAAACCATCAAAGTTTTTTTTTATTATATAATATTACGGTAAAAGATTTTTTTTCAACCGGTTTTTAATTTTTTTTTTTGTTAGCGACGGTAAACAACCAAAGATTTTTTTTTTATTCCACCTGGGTTTTCTTTTATTTTTAATAAACAAATACTTTGCTTTAGATGGTCTAAGGTTGTTGGTTTGTTTGTAAATGAATGATTAACTGTCCGTAGGTTGTCTTGCATTGGTGGTCGAGAGGTCAGCGCGACTGCCTTGCACTTGCAGGCAGTTGCCCGGGTTGCGGGTTTGCGTCCCGGCCGATGCTATGACACTTAAAAAAAAACCTGTCCATAGGTTTCTTTACATAATATTACTTACGGTAAACCAAATTTTATTTTCACACGTTTTTTTTTTTTTTTTTTGGTTCGTTTTTTTAAAAATCAACACTTTGTTTTTAGATGGTATAGGAGTGTCGATTTGCTTTTAAATTATTGATTAACACTGCATCAGTTTGTTTACACAAAAATATGGTAACAAACACTTTGTTGTTTTTAGATGGTGGAGGGGGAGGTTGCTTGCTTGTTTTTAACTTATCTTCTTTTCTTTTTGCTGTTGATGTTTTGATTTTCGAAAAGACTTCAACTATTCGGTACTTTTGAATAAACCAACACTTGAGTTTTTAGAGAATGGAGAGAAGAGGGGTTGTTTTGATTTTGAAATGTCTTTTTTTTTTTTGTTAATTTATTACCAGACTTTTTTTTACTCTACAGAAAGCTTTATATGATAGCGAAAAGTTCTTTCTTAATTTTTTGGATCTTTAATTTTTTAAAAAAGGACATAAACAGTTTGTTTTTAAAGAACACTTTTTCTTAAGCCAGGAAAGGTGGGGTGGCGGGGAAGGTTTGTTTTGATTTTTAATTATCGACTTCTTTTTGGATTTTCTTTTGGAACATTTTATTATATTACCAGCACAGTTCTTTATTATTATTTTATTTTATTTTATTTTTTTGGTGGGGCCTTTTGAATCAAGTCTTAAACAACTCTTTTTTTGGTATAATAAAATATTACCTACTTTAACTGTTAATGAAACTTATCAAATATTACCTACCTACTTTAGAATCATGTGAACAACAAAAACAACAAGAAGTTTCTCATAAAATAATTTATTGAATCAAAAAGAAAGAAACTTTGGATAAGTTATAAATCAAAACATGTAAAAAAAAAAAAAAACAACATTTTCAACAGCATAAAAAACAGCAGCCAAAAGTAACATGCAAATAAAATAACAGGGAAGCCTCAAAACTGTAAGTAATGGGATTTTGGAGCCTTTAAACCAACTTTCCTTATGCAGACCTACATAGGTATGCTTGCAAGAATTTCTCTTTCTGGGAAAACACAATATTGTGCATCCACTTGTGTGGCTGGCTGGTAATTCACTCAGCTTTGATCAATTCGGACAACTTGCAGATGACATTTGACAGTTCTCATGTGGATTCGCGTGTAAATAGGTATTTGCTTGCGAAATCAAAAAAAAAATCTGCTGAAAAGAACCTTTTCAAGTTGTGTGCAGTTCAAAAGCATAGGGAAGCATGTGGATCAACATGACAATTCCTAATATGGAATACTAATTCCACTACACTTTCTAAAAAATTCCTGACAATGACTTTTTGCAGATTTTCGTCTCTTTCAAATATGGCCACCATCAAATCAGACTGTAGTGAGAGTTCAAGAGTGCTCACTTAACAAATACTGTCACAATGCAATGGGGGTAGTATTTCATTACATAATTGTAGAATATATCGCCCTCAGGCAGCCTATTACAGCTCAAAAAACAGCTCTTGTACTGTCAGCCATAAGTTAAGGCCGCTAAAATGGTATATTGATGTGCATTTTGTGAAAAACAGTGCCATCAGATGATAGGGTTCAATATTCATAGTATTGCTTTATATATATATATATATATATATATATATAGATTTGCGCATATATATATATATATATATATGCGCAAACACATGCTAAAATGTTTTAGCAGACGTTTCTATATTACGAAACACATTGCCTGAATCAAGTCACATAGATAAAAGGAAATCATTGTTTTTAGATAAATAGTTAGATTTATAAATAGATAGATAGATACATAGAAGACAGATAGGTAGTAGGTAAGTAGGTAGGTAGATAGGTAGGTAGGTAGGTAGGTAGGTAGATAGATAGATAGGTAGATATATATATATAGAGAGAGATAGATAGATAGATAGATAGATAGATAGATAGATAGATAGATAGATAGATAGATAGATAGATAGATAGATAGATAGATAGATAGATAGATAGATAGATAGATAGATAGATAGATAGATAGATAGATAGATAGATAGATAAATAGATAGATAGATAGATAGATAGACAGACAGACACAGACAGACAGACAGACAGACAGACAGACAGATAGATAGATAGATAGATAGATAGATAGATAGATAGATAGATAGATAGATAGATAGATAGATAGATAGGTAGGTAGGTAGATAGATTAACTATTAAAATACTAGCAAAATTATATTAGAAAATTATTATCAATCGTTTTACTTCTAAGAAAGATTCTTGTGTGAAAAGTAATCCTACTCAAACAAATATCTACCATCTTATTTTTTCATAATCTAACTTATTTAAAAGTTAAACCACTAAGACAATACATGAATTACATTTCTAATGTTTACTCAAACTATTAAAATAGTAGCAACTCTCTCCATACATTAGTGCCACCCAGTACAGATTATAATAATCAATGGAAGCTAGAAGTTTGTGCATAATAGATATGTGCCCCAAAATCTTTATATAATGCCTATGCAACCAACATCCCCCGATCCATTTCTAGCTATTGACCTTAATTATTGAGTATTTTTGGATATGAGAATGTCAAACCTAGACCTTTGGTCAAAAATAATGGTGGCTATCCTTAATAATAAAAACCAAAGACACCAAAATATATAGGTACTGAACTAAGTTCTGATCTCTGTGACTATACAAGAGAATGAGCTTGGATTGAAAATATTATTGTGCTTTCATTTTTGATTTGTTTTATAAAATAACTAAAAAATTATAAGGGATTACATTATATCCAGAGATCTAACTTCAGTGCTTTCAGATTCAATGCTTTTCACTTATGAAGTCTTCAAACTAGAAACTATGCTGCAGAAATTGGACAAGTAGGTACTAGATAGGGATTTTGATGAATCAATTTTATAGCATTTTCTGATTACTATTGCTGCACCAGGTGGCAGGACTGTGTGGAGATAGTTGCTATTATTTATTTAAAAATTATTTTGATATTAAGTGTGAACTGAATGTTAACTGGTATTATGTGAGGTATAATAGTATATGTATTTTTGTAATGTGTTCATTAAATATGCTTAAACAGAAGTTTGTTGTTAGTGCATTTACATTTACATTGGCTAATGTTCTATTTGTAAAATAATGTATTTAGTTTATTAGCTTTGGTATTTTATATATATATATAGTGAAAAAAACTTCATATATGTGCTTTTTCTATGAAATGACAATGAATCAAAATCAAATAAATTTAATTTTTTTAACTACATTGGATTTTTTCACGTGTATAAATTTAATATTGGTAGATAACTAAATATTTACATTTTTTTAACTTAATAACTTTTTTATTTTAATTTAAAGCAACAAGATTTTAAATAATTACTTTTTATTTTCCCTAGTTAAATCCCATAGTGGCAAGTTTTTACAATGCAGTTTTTATATATTGGAGTGTGCTGAAAGAAGTCTTGGCTGACCAGCAAAATCATTTGGATGCATTAAACATTAATCATAGAATGTGGAATAGAACATTTACTGGTAATTGCAAAATACCTTATTAAGATTAAATGAAGATCGATATAAAGACAATTTTTAATACAAATTTTATTAATAAAATTTACAAAGTCGCCTTTTTATTTAGGATTTATTGATGCAGAATTGGTTAGAATAGATGAAAATGGCGAAAGAAATGGAGACTATTGTTTGCTTGATATGATCGATATTATGAAAGGAGAGTTTGAGGTAAAAATAATTTAAGCATGTGAATTTTGTTTTTAGTAAATTTCGGATAATAACAATACCAGTAAATTTACAACTTATTTTGTAATATACTTACAAAGATAACTTAAAACACAAGTGTGGACTAAAAATAATCTCTAATTTAATAAATTATTAATAATAATCACTGACACATTTATCTGAAGCAGTTGGTATCAGACATGTGAGTGCAAAAAAATTTACATCTGTAAATTAAATTCTAATAATTTATTGTTTACATAAAGTAACTAATCAATTCATTATAATAAATTAGCAATTTTGAAACATTTTATCAGGTTTAACAAAGATGCAAATTATGTCTTGGCACAATCAAATTATTTTTAGGTTTAAATTGATTGCTCTATAACAGCAATGATCAAAAAATCACATTAGAGCATTTATATATGATTGATTCTTGTGAGTATATTATGATTGAATAAAACTTTAAACACATCAAGAACAGAAACTTGAGAAAATATTTATACAAAAGTTAACCAACATCAGCAATTTTGTGGTAATATAAATCTAATTTCCAAGACACAAAACTGAGAAAGTTGTATCTTCCATCAACAGAATATACAGACCATATGCAAAGAAGAAATGACAGCAAGTGAAAGATAAAATAGGTATAAATCAGGGAATTTGAATATCACAATATTATACAGCATGTGCACAAAAATTACATTATTAATCCTGAATATTAAACATTTATGCTTCAAAGGTATGCTTAATGATTTATTAGTACAGAAAAAAGTTTGTTCTTTTTTTTCATATATATATAGTATGTATAATACTACGTATAAAAAGATGAAATTAATATAATACAATAGTATGCCTTAACTACATATGAGAAGATACACTTACCTTAATCATAATCAAAATGTAATAGAAAATATGATTGCCCTAGCTGGTAGTGCCAATTGTAATGGTATGCCATATATGTATAAAAAGAAATGAAATTGCCTCAAAAATAAATATAATAAAATATACTAATTCCAGCCATTGAGTATTAATTACAATAAATCAGGTTAGGATGTCTAACTTTATTTGACTAAATGACCAATTTATAAAGTTACAGATAATAAATGACCTATACTTTAAAAATATATCACTCATGACTGAATGTATTCTAATCATTACTTATACTGTTACTATGGCTAGCTATACAAAATAAACTTAAATACTGCAGATCATTGACTAAGGCATGTTACTGATTAGTTCTCAGGGTTAACTTAACTAAAAATTTGATTATATTAAATATAAATTGGAACAAAGGGAATTTTATTGAATCCAAAATATATATTCACAAGTAAGATTACATGTAATTTAATATTTCCATTATTGGTGGCTTGTGAAAAGAAAATTAATAACTGATGTACTAAAAAGAGAAAAAAAAATATTAATAAATTTCAAATAAAAACTCAAAGTCATTCTTTTATTTAAAACAAATGATATAAGTTTTATTCCAAGATTGTGATTTTATATTTTTATAATAGCACAAATATTTATATGGAAAACATAAAACTTTTGTTTTTCAAATGTTCTATTTTTTTTAAAAATATAATTCAAATATAATATTTACTGCCAATACATATAACTTACAGTTTATATTTTACATAGAAACTGTATAAAGCTGTTAGGAAATTAAGTCAATAGACAAATAAATAAATAAATTGTAGATATCTTGTAAACTTAATAATTTAGGTTATAGGTGTATATTTTTAAGGTTGGATCAACAAACAAAATGATACAGAAGATGATACCAAGTGCTTCTTCCCACTATGCCATAAGGATTTATTCACTTTATTCTAAACCACATCTTTTATGAGGAGCATCAACTACTTGGGCTTCTTATTTATTAAGGCACATCACCTATATGAGTTTTTTAAAATATAAATATAAGGCATCAATTACTGGAGTTTTCTCATTAATATAAGGCTTATCCTAGCCTGGAAAGTTCAACATTTGCTCCATAACTTTACTAACTTAAGGTTTATTAAACCTAGCACAATATAAAAACAATATTGTCTCGCCTGAGCTCTTATATATAAGCAAAACATATATAGATCAAGACAACTTTAAATACAAATGTGAGGTATTAATGTATATCACTTCCATATTTAATACTATAAATTAATCCAATTTTTTCAAAATACCTCTAATATTAATACAATTAAATAATTGAAGAATTAAGATAATTATTAAATAATGATATAATATATAAATACTGTACTATAAAATTTATATATTTATACAACTCCTATGCAATTAAATATAATTTATTGTTTTCCAATTTAAATTGACACATGACATCTATCATTTAATATATATGTATGTAAATGCAATATCAAATACTATATTAAAAATATATATATCTATTATTAGAATTGCTCATTTTACTGTAGCATTTAACAACATATTCATGCACTTTAAGGTACAAAATGTCTTTAAAATAAATAAACAGATATATATATGTATGTATATATATATATATATATATATATATATATATATATATATATATATATATATATATATATATATATATATATATATTTAGAAATTGACTTTCCCTATTCTTAATAAGTTTTAACATTTAAAAATAAACTTATAAGTTTGTTATAAATATCACAATCATATATATATATATATATATATATATATATATATATATATATATATATATATATATATATATATATATTATAAAGTTATAAAAATAATATTAGACATATAAAACAAAAATGATAAATTTTAATTACCATTTAATTACTTTTAATGTTTCTGCACTCCCCAGTTCATAAGTTATTTTAGGCATTTTTATTTTATTTTATCTATTCCAGCATAGATCAACATAATTTTAAATTATGTATACATGTTATTGCTGAATTGATAGATATTTCTCTTGTTGTTAAAACAATTGATTTCAGTCAGCTTCTTGATATTCAATTATATAAGTAATTGAAGTTAGCTATTACTTGGATCATTGAAGAAATTTGAAGTTAAACCAAAATATATAAATAGCTATTTTCTAAAATCTATTTATGAACTCAGGTTTAATTTTAGGTTACATATTCTACTAGATTTCAATGATGAAATAAATTAGACAGAGAAGAAGCAGATTTACCTATTGGATTATAATGTGTAATTAGCTGGCCATTTTAGTGTTAAATCTTGATCCAGTAATTATTAGATTAACATCCAAAAAATAATGTGTAGTTCAGAAAATAAACCTATGATTTCTTTCTTCTGCTGTTTTTTTATTAAGAAATAATAATGGTGATTATATTCTGTGTTTCCATAGCATTTTTTTGGCCTATTGTTATAAATTCACATGCAGATTGAAAAATCTTTAACATGAATGTTTATCGATTTTAAAATATTTTTTTTAAAACAAAACAAAAAATAATGTCAATAAAAAAATACATATATATTACATTGAAAAATTTATGTTGTAATTTACAAATCAAATGAATAAATAAACAACCAGGATAATATTATTACATGTTTTATAATTTTCAAAATAAATAAATAAATATAAGTACAATATATTCATATTTAGCAATTTAAATGCTACTATTAATAATTATTTCTTTACACACACATTCATGAATTTATATATATATATATATATATATATATATATATATATATATATATCCATTGCTATTAAAATCTCACCATTGTAAATCAAAGCACATCATACTATAAATAAGCAAACATGAACTAAATAACAATAAACAATTAATAACAATAACAACCTATTTACAAATCCTTAAGTAAAATTAATTAATCAAAGAGATTTCTTGACCCATATTGGCACTTGAAAATGAAAAGGTGGATTTTTCAACTCTTACTATATATATATATAAAATACATATTTTGCGGGTTCATCCGTGTTAAAACCTTTTAATATCAATACACTGACGTTTCGACTTGTGTGACCAAGTCGAAACGTCAGTGTATTGATATTAAAAGTTTTTAACATGGATGAACCCGCAAAATATGTATTTTATATATTTAACCCATGCAAATCTTCGTTTTAACATATATATATATTCTAACCTGGTCCGTTTGCATCTTCACTTCCTGGCAGTATATTACATTAAATAAAACGGGTTCTAGCTCAATTAATAATTAATATATGAAATATTTAACATTAAAATTAAATGTTTCACTAGCTCAAATTTAAAATATGAATAAGGTTCAATTTATAAAAAATAAATTAAATAAATATTTAATATTTTCATGAGATTTGGAAGTGAAAATACAGGTGACAAGATAGATTACACATGAGCCAATATCCTACATGATACTACCTCAATGGCATAAGAATACTATTCCCCTTTATTACTATTTCAAATAAAATAAACTTATAGTATTCATACGACTTTAATAACTTTACTCACTAAGAATAAGTTAATATTTACATCTTAATCTTTTATCCATAATAATTTAGCTCAATAAAATCTCAGGTTCATAAAATTTATTCTAAGTTAATTAAAAATCACGGTAGTAAAATATGAGAAGGGATTTTATGTAATAATCCACTACACTTAAACTAATACAATAAACAATAATAACATTTTTCATTGTATGAACTAATTCTATATATCTTTTTGGTTGTCATCGAATAGCTACTATATCCCACTCGATGGCGCACTTTTCATGCTTAAACTATAAAGTATGATCATTCCCAGGCCATTAATTATAATCATTTTGATGTGTTTTTTGTAATGCGAAAATAAAACAAAAGAAAATAGTCTTTTTTAAATATTATTTAATTTCAAATATTATTCTTTTATTAACATATACAAATTAAATGATAATAATAAATGTAAAATAATATAAACAAAATACAATTTCATTCGTCTTTTTTAGTTTGCATTTTATTAGAAAAATCAATTTTCTATCGGAAATTTTTTTTACTGGGGTTACTGCTTTTTTGTTGTTATTTACTGCTATTTTTCATTTCAAATTGAATGACAACTAGAAGTAAAAGTTGTTACGGTTAGGTTTAGGGTTAGTTTAGGGTTAGTTTTAGGGTTAGCTTTAGGGTTAGTTTTAGGGTTAGCTTTAGGGTTAGTTTTAGGGTGAGGTTTACTGTTAGTGTTCTGTTGTTTGCAATGCTAAAATAAAAAATATCAAAATCGTATTTTTGTAAATATTTTTTTACTAACATCTATAAAATAAATGATAACAATAAATGTAAACTATATTCAACAAAGTATAACAGTAGTCGGAGAAAAGAAAGAAACTAAAACTTTTTTAAACAACGACAAATATATATATATATATATATATATATATATATATAAATATTTATATATATATGCTTTATATGACATTCTAAAAAAACAGTGTACAATTGCATGCTCACTTCTGGGCAGTATATTATATAAAATAAAACGGGTTCTAGCTCAGTTAATAATTAATAAATAAAATATTCAGCATTAAAATTAAAATGTTTCAGTAGCTCAAATTTAAAATACGAATAAGGTTCAGTTTAATATTTTCATGAGACTTGGAAGTGAAAATACAGGTGACAAGATAAATTACACTGAGCCAATACCCTACAGGATACTACCTCAATGGCATAAAAACACTATCACCCTTTATTACTATTTCAAATATTAACTTACAGTATTCTTACGACTTTAATAACTTCTACTCACTAAGACTAAGCTAATAATTAAATCTTGATATTTTATTCATAATAATTTAGCTCTATAAAATCTCAGGTTCCTAAAATTTATTCTAAGTTAATAAAATTACGATAGTAAAATATGAGAAGAGATTTTATGTCATAATCTACTACATTTAAGCTAATAATAACAAATAATAATAATATTCTTCATTGTATAAACTAATTCTGTATAACTTTTCTTTTCACTATATTTTTATTCCCGTAATAAAATAATAAATAATATAATATAATCTTTTATCTTCATGTAATAATATAATAAATACGTGGTAGCATTTGTAATCTACAAACAAAGGTATGTGGCAACTGATAGCATATAAACCGATAGACTATTATGATAACTAATTAATGACCATAAGATAATGTAAAAATATGATTACTTAATTAAATGAATACCAAAAAATATTCGAATTCTTAAAATAATTCTTTATTTATCTTTTGTGCAAAATCATATGTTTGTTTCTATTATTATGGATATATTGTGATCTCATGCAGTGTAGTGGGATGAATAAACAATCTAGACACACAAATTTTTGAAAAAAAAACAACAAATTTTAACAAAGTCTATTATTACATTAACAACAAAACAACTTATTTACAATATGTACATTTAAAACATCTTAAAGATTTGTACCATTATACATTCATTATAATCGAACCTCGTTAAGTCTTTACTCTGACTTAAATAAAAAAAAAAAAGATAAAATAATACAATATTATTAATCTCTGTTTGATCAATCTTATATAAAAAAATTACATTTATTTAATGCTTACTCAAAATGTATTTTACATCCTTTAGCTATCATTCAAGTATGCTTTTTTATTATTACAACATCCATAGAAACATAGTACGGATAAACATAATATAATACTAATCGAGAACTTGGATATCTTTTTTACTAGACAATTTCACTTTAGCAATATTAACGATATCATGTAAAATATCTATTGATAATTTATTTGTAAATCATGGATAATATTGTTCACAACACTGTATTTATTAACTATAATACATTCCATTATAACGATATTATAATACTATATAATTATAATTACTGATACATTCTCTATTATTGAATAAATATAAATTGTACCTAAACTTATTGTGTAGATCGTTTTTACTTTATAGCATTATATTAAAAATATGCAGTACTCATTTTTAAAAAGATTGAGATAAATATTTTAATATTATTTAATATTTCAAAAGCAACTTTGCTTTACATATTTTATTCTTAAGATCTTATATTTATTTCCAAAATAAAATAAATCTATAACATATTTTATGATTCTTTCATTTGAAGTCCATTGGATTTTCAATTCCAATTCATACAAATTCTATTTTTTCATACAAGTAAATGAACTCATCTCATTCCAAACAATTGCATATCTTTAACTCTAAATCATTTATTATTTTCTTTTCAAATATATCTTACTGTACGATGTAGCTCCTTTTTGGAAATGTAGATAGCGAATAGATTTGTAGGATGGGGAAGAAAAACTAGGGTATAACTCATAACTCATATCAAATAAACATATACCATGGCACAGTATATTTATAAAACTAGGGGCATGACCTATTCTGTTTAATGTCCTCAGATACTATAAATGATGTCAAGCTATTTCTTCAGCTTTATTGAACATCAATATTCCAAGAAAATAAACACTGTCCAAAATAAATATAGAATTACAGGGTTTTATTCACTGCATTGCACATCTAGATATATTATAAAATACTATTCATATTTCCTAAATATCCTAACTTGATAATCTCCTGGATTCATGCTCACCATATCACTAATACCAGGTCACTCCTATTCTTATTTCCTAAAGATTTATCAGGTCTTACATCAACAAATTACTATCTTGCATATTCAAATAATAAATAAAATTCAACTATAATTAGAGCAATCTTACTAATACATAAGAAAATTTGCTTTACTTTCTTATTCTAAACTAATCACATAAATATTTTGATCATCCAATAATATGAAAGTTCTTTTAAAAAGAATCACATAAATATTCATCATCATGTGTGTTATATTACCATTATAAAATTATAGTATGCATATTCCCAAAATAAATCCTTATCTCATAATTTTAAAAGTGTTGTATAATGGATATATTTTAACATTCATACATCATACATTATTACATAGGCAATCTGTAAAAAAAACAAGAAATACATCATAATAAATATCAATAATTCATTAGTTGTTACCAAGTGACATTAGCTCATCATTATCGCTTTTTGCAATCTTCTTTTCTACAACTAGATATAACAATGCATACATAAAAAACATCCATGCTTCTCTTTAAATGTTTTAATTTAAACTATTAAATATTATACTATAGGATTCTAATACCATAAATAATTAATATTCATATTCCTATTCTTATTAATAAAAATTTACCTTTAAAATAAATAGTAAATAAATTAAAAGTATATTTACATAAACTTCAGATGAAAACATATATTTTTTCTAGGTTCAAATATTTCCATTTTCTTTCTCAAAAGTTTTTTTTAAATGTTCTCTTCAAGAGTGCTTTATTTATTCAAGAGCATTCACCTCCCCTGTTGCTATGATGACAAAGAAGACAATTTGTCAGGTGGGCAGCAGTGAGCAATTTTAAAAAAAAGTACATAGTAAAAAAAAAAAAGATGTCTTTTTAAATCTTGAAAATTAAACAAAATAATTATCAATCCATCCTATAAGAGTGTATAGATTAATAGTTTATGGATTCCATAGTCCAGAAAGATAATTATTGAAATCATAATACTAAATGGTCCCATGAAGCTTCTTAAATTTTCCCTATTGGCATATTGATGCATCCTATTCCATTTGGCTTAATTTAATCTATCCAATAAACTTTTGCACAATATAAATATATTTCCATGGTTCCATCCTTTTATTTAATCATATATTTACTTTCTTTATAGGTTTCTTCCTTAGTAAATTTATTTCCATTTAGTACTTATTTTCAGTGTTTCATTATTATCTTAATTTTCAGGTTTTCCAAACAAACATTTATAAGTGTGTATTAACCCTTTTAGGATTTTGGTTTTTTTTATAATATATACACTTTAGTAAATATTCTCTGTGAGTCTTTTCCAAAATAATTTCTTGTAAATTTTTTTTTTAATGTTTTCTTCAAAAAGGATATAACATTTACTCTTTTAATATGATATTTCTATTAAAATTATCATAAAGTATACTTGTCATATTGTTTCTTAACTCTGGACAAGCTTATCTTACTATATAAAATAATGTGTCTTTACTATTAGATGGCAAACAATTTTTTCCATTTAAGTTTCTTGTACAATGTCCATACTGCTATTTTATTCATTAGAACAGTCCTCTTGTTCAGCACCAATGAAACTGTATCAACAAATATTATATACATTTTTAAAATATTATAAATTGAATATATTTTACTTCTTGGTATATCCATTTTATTATCGCAAAGTTATATATTAGATTTTTGATAAAATACTTCTGGCAACGGAACTTTTTTTAAAAATTAGCAACACATATTCAATGAAGTTATTAAGATATTTTTTTAGTTTACACTCTCCTTTTGCAAAATACTTTTAAAATAATACATATTAGCTTTTGCAAATAAAATTATAAGAGAGCACTAAAATTGACTAAAATAATAAAATTAAAATTACAATCACCTTGATAGCTTCTGATATGATTCAGCTACCTTTAAAACATTATTAAACACACTGATAAATCAACTGCAATGGTATTTATACCCTGAAAGAATACTTTATCCTATTGGTTGATTCTTACTTTTAGTTTGATACCAAATTTGCAAAATGTTGCAAACTTACACAATTAAATTTCAAAATAAAAAGTATGACGTATTAAAACCTTAAATATTATATAAAAATATTAATCTTAAATCAATTATTACTTTACTAAATTGATTAAATACCTTTAAAATAAATTTTAAAACAATATTTAATGAATTTGTCCTGCCTTTAATATCTAATTTATCTATTTTACTTTAAAATAAAATGTTTAACTTTTATTAACTGTATTCGTTTTTATTAATTATTTAAAACATTTAATACAATAGTTAACTTAATATTTAATATTAGCTCTTATGATGGGTAATAATTCTATCCAATTTTATAATGCAATTTTACAATATTTTGAACTTGACTAATATAAATTCTAGCAAGCAAGTATGTGTAACTATTATACAGGTCACATGATTAATAATCAAGACAGGCTATTTTCGATTTCTGTCTAGGAATAAAAATAAATCGCTACACTTATAGTATTAAATAAAATAATACAATTATAAAATTTGGAATAATAATTTGGAAAATATAGAATTAAATACAACTTTCACTACCATAAAACTTACTTTTAAAATATATGACATTAATTATGATTATTAAATATGATTTATGAATTTAAATATAAAATTTATTTAACTATAAGTTTTAAGACTATTAAAATTGAACTTTTAAACATATTTTTAATATTTATAGCTGTGTTATTTATTATGGCCAGCTTTTGCAACCATATGTAACAATATTTCTAGCTTCATTTTAATTATTTTAAAGTTATTCATTATACTTTTATGCGTTACATATTTTCATTTAGCTTTAAATTGTACTTAAAGCATTATTAATACAATTAACACATCAAGAGAACATATTCTCAAATTTAAAATTTTTAATAATTTACTGTAATTAGCTATTTCTGACCTATAGAAAAGGGCACAATATATATAATATATAATCCCAGTGTATAACACTACATTGAAATAAATATATACAAATATTAAACATTAAATCACCCCACATGGTTAAGAAATCCAGTACTGCTCTATGTGAACTAATATATAAAATACATTAGAGTTCATATTTCAAAATAGCCAGATCAAAATAATACCACTTTGACCTGTCTGCTATCTGATGTTATATATTGAAATACGAACAAACTCAAATAAAGACCTTGAAATTTAGCAAACAACGATCTTAAATTTTGCTATAAATAAACGTGTTTTACTATTATTATATAAAGACAAACTAAACTTTAGTAATTTTAATCTTTAAACCACTTAACACAAATATATTTCAATATATAAACATCAGATAGCAGACAGGTCAAACTGGTATCATTTTGATCTGGCTATTTTGAAATATGAACTCTAATGTATTTTATATATTAGTTCACAGAGAGCACTACTGGATTTCTTAACCATGTGGGTTATTTAATGCTTAATATTTGTATATATTTATTTCAGTATATCATTATTCACAGGGATTATTTTCTATACATTTGTGTCAGGTGCTTTAAAGATTAAAATTACTAAAGTTTAGTTTGTCTTTATATAATAATAGTAAAACATGTTTGTTTGTAGCAAACTTCAAGTTCTTTGTTTGAGTTTGGTCACACAATCTTAAGTTAGTATATTTTATTAACTTAAGAAGTATCATTCACAACTTGATCACACTAATTCAATCTCATTAACAACTCTTTTAAACCAGCTACCACATCTCAAACAATAATAACTAATTTAATCATAAGGTTCACATGTGTCTTAACAATAACATCTTAAAGATAACTTTATTGCCAACATTCATAAACATATCAAGCTACATATTTTTGAGATGCCTTATCCTCCTATTTTGACTTGCTATAGCTAGCAATCATCAACTGAACAATCAGGCCACACATTTCCAGGTACCATACTCGCACTTTGTAACCTAGCAACAGTTCACTAATCTATCCAGTCATAAATAAATCGGTCCTTTAAGTTGTTGGTGCCATAATCGCCACTGTAACCTAGCTACAGCTAGCCACCATGACCCAACCCATCAGATATACTACTACACTGCATCCTGCAACATCCAACCAACCTATCAGCTGTCATGCTTGGGTGCCATAATCGCTACTGTAACCTTCTTCCAGAATGCTGTAATATAAATGAATCCTATCACACGTTTTAGGCACCATAATCACTACCGTACCCTAGCTACAGCCAATCATCATGCCATCCACATTGGTCAGCATAATCGCAACTGTAACCTGACAACAGCCTGCCTTCATGTACTAAACAGTCATGTCATGTTGGCAAGTTCCATAATCGCATCTGTAACCTAGCTTCCTGATCTAGCTTGTCATCAACGAATCATACCACACATTTTAGTGATTAAATTCTCTTATGAAACCTAATGTACTCACACGATCAAGAATATAAGCATGAAAAAACAAAAATGCAAAACTAACAAAATGATTTCTGGATTCAATAAAATTAACATGAAACTGTCAATCTAAAGAAGATCACAAGGCAACTAATAAAGATAAAAACTTCTGGTTCAACCAGCCTTCAAATCCACACAAACAAAATGTGATGAGTTAAAATTGATATTCAGCAAATTATTAAATAACTAATAATTATATGTCTGGAGTGAGCGCGAAATTAAACTTATAGATAAAATGATAAGTAAATTATGATGTATATGACTAATGGGTGGTGGAAAGAAGTAATAATGGAATAGTGGAATGAAAGAAATCTAAGAGTGAAGAGAAAAGAACGAATATGTATGAGAATAATAAATGATTAAGAGGATCATAGAATAACAGTTAATGAGTAGTGAAGATGATAAGCGAATAAAAGTTAATGTATGATTAATCACTTATGATAATGAATTAATATCAAATGGGAATGAATAAATAAAAGAATTGATCAAGATGAAATTGAAGAACAGTGTTAATAATGATGACTGAAATCTTAAATGATAAACTAATATAGTATTAAGTGATAAAAGTAGGGATTTCAAGCTTGACACAAGCAGAATATTATCATGAAGTTAAAAGAAACTATACATTTTATACCAAAAGAAAATAATTTGCATCTTAAAGCTTTGTTGACTTTCATAAAATAGTGCAAGTAATCTATTTCAAGTCTAATTATAACAATTGACTAAATATAAATTTCATTATAAATTTAAATTTTATCTTGAAATTTAACAACTAATTCTTCTCAGGGTTCAAACACTCAAAATCATGATATAAACTATATTTGTGTCAGTAAGAGGGATTTTACCACTACCCAAACATAATGCACCTAATAGCTCTCAATATAACTTAAATTAAGAATTATACCTAGCAATTACACATAAACTTTATAACTAACAAACTTTAAAATTTATGACTAGGAATGACTTTTTAATAATTAAAATCAATAACTTACGAAATTCCTTTTCTTATGTACTGCTAAACCATGTGATTAAGATTAGTGAATGACTGCTTTGCAGATTTAACTAAATCAATCAAATCAAGACTATGTTTATCTTTCAATATATTGTTTAAAACAATCTGTACTACAAGTTATTAACATTTTGATTATTGTGTGATGATGCATTAGATGTACCAATAAACTACAAGACTTACCAAAATTATTATGATATAGCATAATATAGTTAATAGTACTATATTGGTTGACAATGATTTCAATTTATAATCTTCTGTTAGTTTGATAGCAATAACAATAATAGTGTATAGATGTGGTAATTAGCAATAAGATTACAGACAACTACATAAATTTTTAAATACAACAAACTTTATTTACACTATTTACAAAATCTTAATTTACAGATATGACATGAAATAAAACTAATCTATTAAAATAATTTATGGATGGGACAAATACTTATTATCCCCTTGACCATATACTCAGCAAATGATACAATATGCTTAGAAAATAACATTCAAAATATCATTTGTTATTCTTTGGCATAGTTTTAAGAATAAAATGCTAAAACTTATTTATGCTGACTAGCACTTAAATTACAAAACTAGCAGTATTTTTGGAACTTTAGGAAAAGCACTAAGTATAAATTTAGAATTCTGAATTTTTTTAAAAAAATATTGCATTCTCCCAAAACCCTTGCTTTTATCAGAATATTATATGGGCAATTATCATATTCTGTGCAGTTACCAACTTATTTAACCTTGAAATGAATAAGTTTGGTGCATTAAATGAAGACTAGACATTAAAAGTCAAATACACATAGATTTCATTAAGCATTACCTATGTCCCAAGCTCAACCCTTGAATATGTAATTGATTTTACAATTCTATTGTCACATTATTATTTGATGAAAATGAATCCATTCTACCAATGTGCATCTCTTACATTTACATTTAAATTTTTCTGCCATCATTAATAGATTCTGGTTTGGTTTGTCAACAACAGATGATGATCCTACAACATCATTAACACTATTTCGATTAAGAAAACACTATGCTAAATGAGTATTCTTAAATTTAATATTATTTTGTACTTGCTATATGATCTGGACCTATTATACTTCACTATACACAGTGGAAAAAAACTATCTCTATATTATCATGAGGAATTTAACACTAAGATGGGAGACTTTATAAAAACAACATGAAAGTTGTATAATAATATATGGTTGATTCTATACCTCTCTATGGGTATACATATGTGTGTGGGCCTTGCCTCACCATGAAAAGACTAGAATTCAAACCATAGATATCCTCCCTTTTTAGGATTATTTATAGTAATGAGCATTAATTACTACTCAGATTCTACCCACCTTTTCTCTAATGAAATTAGCCATAGGTGACACTCCATCAGTCTATGCTCCATATAAATATTAATATATTGGATGCTTTCAATTGGAACATCCTATTAACTAAAAACTGTCACTAGTCATTCTCAATATCATAGCAAGACAAAACAATACCAACACTAACAGTGAAAATCTACATATTCCCTTTTATAATATAAAACCATTAATGGATCAACAGCCAAACCAAAATACCTATGTCCAATGATCGTTAATCATTTTAGAATGACAACTATATTTTTATTAAAGAGAGCACAATGGATTTAATCAATAAAAATCAAACCTGTATTTGTATTCAAAGTGGACATGTTCACTTCTATAGCAAATTACAAAATGAAAAAGGTTTATATCAAATTTTCTTTTATATCAGAAAATAATTCAGTCAAGCTAATATATATATATATATATATGATAAAATGTCTGTACATTTACATTTTTTTAATATATCTTAAAATTAGTTTTAGACTATGGAAGAAGTAAATATTTTTTATCACTCTCTCTAAATATATATTATTTATATATATATATATATATATATTTTTATATATATATATATATATATATATATATATATATACCGGTTTTCTCTTAACTAAAAAAAAACATACTTAAAATAGATATATATTTTACACATTTTTTCTTGAACTTAATATATATATCTTTCATGACACAGTAAAACACATATATTTTAAAAACAAAATTTCTAAATAACACATTACGTAAGTAATAACACAGCAATGATAAAGAAAAATAAAAGCACATTTTTATCCATTAAATTTTATACCCTGTTCATCCAAGTTATTTATCCTGGTGAGTTAGAATAATATAAATGGTTATTAGGATGAGCAATCAGTCCAGATTAAGCATATATATTTCATTATCCTGTTGGATATGTAATAGAACAATATTCAACACTTATCCAAAAGCAGAAATTATTTAATTATTTTCATAGCGGTAAGTAATCAGGCAGTTAACATTCATGTTTCCAATTGTAGCAGATTAAATATATATATATCTACTTTGCTCTAGATAATTCAAAACAAACTTAGTAAAATCTTTATTGATTTATTCTGTAAGCGTTTCAAATGAAGTATAACAAGAATCATTTATTTACATTTAAATCAAGATAATTTTTCCTTGAAAAATTAGTGGAATTTTTATTACTTAGTATATTTATCTTTCCCTTTTCTTTTAAAACTCTTTGTGAATTTTATTTCTCTCAGCATGGCAATCCATATATGTGTAGCAATATTTAAGCAGCCAGAGTATATTCCAACATTGTAAACATTATTATAATGATGATATTTCTTAATAAAAATTTACAAGTAAATATGTATTTAATTCCATTCTTATTGGCAAAGTATGATGTGACTCTTAATATTAGAACGAATTTATTCAATTATCACTATGACATTTTCAACATTTTAATGAATCTGTAATCATTTAACTTTTTAACATTACACAAAGTTGGCGCGATGAAAATAGGCAGATGAGAATTGAGAATAAAATCACGCAATTATTTGTTTAAACTTTATTAACATTATACGATATAAAATGACTTTTAATTTTATTTCTAATAACTTCTGAAATTTCTTTTTAAAACTATTTTGAATTTATTTTCTTACAATTATGATTTTCAATGAACATCTGTTTTGCTCTACATTTACTAATGGTGCAAAAATATAAACATTATCAACTTTTTAATCCACTTATAAATAATTTGTGCGTTATATTTAAAGAAGAAATTTTAAGTATATGAATAATACAAAAGTAAAAGCTTACTTCTTCTTGAAATTTCCTGAGTATGAAATAAGATTTATGAGAAACAGTTAAGATGCATACAGTTTCCATTTTTCCTTCTGTATCACTTCTTAGAACTATCAACCAATAGAAGAATAGTTTTTCAATGACTGCAAGGTTTTGGGATTTCCTATTCAGACATTTTTAGATAACAAGATCTTATAATTTCCTTGAATTAAATTTCAGAATTTTCTGATATTTAGTTTTTTTTTCCTTATTTGAGATCAGACTGGAATTCTGTAGTTACTTAGTTCTTGTTTTTTTTTAATTAGTCCACCCCCCTATAGCTTTGTTAAAACATATATAGCTTTTATTATATTGCACTCTGAGAGTGAATTAGCCAATGATTTTGGTATGCATAATTAGTATTACCCCCTCTGGCTTCATTTTTAATAACTATCCATTATTATTTAAGACACCTTTGTGTTTAGTACTAAAAAAATATGCTTAAGTAAGTTACTAAGATGATTTATTTTACAAGACTTTAACAATTTGATTTAATTATTTATTTATTTCAATTGCTATTCAAAACTAATAAAATAGCAATGTATTTATCTACCAAATAATAATAATACTTTTAAATTATTATTTTAATCTAGTCAGAGCCTATCTCTACTCAAGCAAATTTCCCAGTACCATCAAAACAATCTCTATTGAAAACCACTCATTAAAATTTTAATGCCAAATATATTATTAAGGTTTAAAATTTTGGATTATTAATTATAGGGACCTAAATAAAAGGTCACAATATATATATACAGTGTAGTTTTTGTAGTTTTTTACACTTGAGAAGTCTGCTTTTAGAAGTGAAACCTTTGGTGGGGTTTTTTTTTTTTTTGTGGGTGGTTTGAATTTTGAATTTGGGGGAATTTAAAATATATATATATATATATATATATATATATATATATATATATATATATATATATATATATATATATATATATATATATTTTTATTGGGGGGGGAAAAATTTGAAAAAAATAAATTTTATTTGGTGTGGGGGGGGGGGGGGGGGTAAGGCATATGACACATGTATATATATTGTAATGAGCACAGACGACGTTACATTATTTTTTTTTTATTATTAAACATTAAAATAAAATGTTCGCATTTAAATTTTTTTTTTTAAGACAGAAAAATTGAAAATAAATTCTACCTTAAACTCGTATATATATAAATTGCACAGATGAGAAAAATTATTAAAATAAAACTTTATTAAAGAAAAAGTATTTTAAAACTAAATTTTAAAAAGATTTGGAGATAAAATTATATCTTTAAATTTATCTTTAAATATATCTTTGGATTTGAAAAACAGGTTAATTAATGTTATGGAAATGATTATTTTTTTTTTCTAGAAGATAATCTTTTTCTATGATATCATTGAAAGAAAATAAAGTTTAAGATGGTTTCAGGTATTTAAGAAAAAATAATAAAAATACATATTAACAAAACAAACCTTTCAACTTTTTGAATCTTATTGGGTCCTTCTGTCAGAAAGGGTAATGGTAAAAGTAAAAAGTTGTTTGATTTTATTAAAAATGATAAAAGAATGTTAACATTTTAAACAATATTTGAATTGAATTACAAATTATTATTGATAAAATAATTCTAAAAATCAAATTATTTTAGAAAAATAGTAAGATATTACCAAGAATTATTTATTTATTGTACATATTGATCGTAGAAGTGAAAAAAGATTGTGGATCTTTTTGGTTGTTTGAATAGATATTTATTTCACACAATTGAATATAAATTATAAATCAAATTTTATTTTGAAAAGATTTTCGGAGAATCTGAAAATCAGATATATTTTAAAAAATAATGTTTTATATTAAAAGGATCTTAATAGATTTTGTAAAGTGGAGTGGAATTAAGTGATTTATTATTTTAATAAAAAGATTAATTAGTCCAAGTGAATAAGCCCTTGGGGATTTAAATGTATAAACAACGGTCAGATAGGAAAACAATAGAAACTTTTAGCAAATAAAAAGAAATCCCTATAGAATCGGACCTCAGCAAAAAGACCACCATCATCAATGATGTAATGTTGAGTCAATCCTTAAGATTAATTTAAAAGGAAAAGTTGGAAATTATTATGGTTTTATTAAGAGAGGACTGAGATGTGTTAAGTCGGAGAGTTGGAGGTGAAGGCATTGAAAGATGCACTTTTAATTCCTTCAGTTGTTATAAAAATGGAAAAATGAAACATCGCTTTTCTTATACTGAGGACAACAGGATCGTCGGAGGATTTAATGTGGATTGCAAACAGCATGCAATGAATAAAGAGGAACGTTGAAAAAAAATCGTAAGAACTTTAAAAACATTTTGAAACACTAAGAACTTTAAAATAGAAATTTTCTCAGTCTTTAATTTATAAGAAATATAGAATCCTATCTGACCAACGTTATTTATTAATTAGTTATAATTTTATTTAATGTATTTTTTTTGTAAAATAATTTCCATTTATTTATTAATTTGTTCTTTAAGTTTTATCATGATTTCTGTTTTTCATTAAACTTGTTATATAAATATTAAACTTAAGTCGGGCGTGAATGGCTATATAGATTTGTAAAGTTATATCAGGGGAGGGTAATCTTAGGTTATTCATTTCGTAGTTGAATTAGGTCAATGGATTGAATATATTGGTGTAATTAGTAGATGTAGAACGAGATTCGCTATGGGCAGAATTGCTATTATACGCCGCACACTTCCGTTTTGCCTATGGAAGGGATTATAAGATGTAGAACGCTGTTCCTTTTGATGGAGTTTTTTTTATTGCTCTTCTTGTCTGATAGATGTAATATTTCTATCTGATGACAAGTAGTTTCTTCTCTTAACCTAAATGTGCTGCCATATTCATATTACAGTGAACACATCGATATATCAGATGGATTGAAGTTTGGTTTGACTGGGAACCTTTGGCCTAAGGTTAAACAAGGATTGAATATTTTCTTTTCAAATGCAAATCTATGTAGTCTATTCATACTCAACACTCTAAATAAAGATGCATTAAATTTAAGTTGGGTATAGACGCTTGCATGGGTTCGTTACCGGTTGATTATGTTTTTGGTTTTCATATTCGATCAAAATATATATAGACATTCGGTAAATACTGATACCTTACAGTGAGTATCTAAAATGTATTTATTCAGATGTCTTTTAAGTTATTGGTGTTAATGCAAGCATCTTATGGTGAATGCTATTGGGTTACTTATAAATTTTCCTCTGCAATTGACGGTATCAATGATTTTGTATTTTGATCGTTTATGTTTATTTGAAATGTTTTTGACCGTGGAATCTATGTAACCGATCTATACTCAACATTTTAAAACAAATCTGTGCAAACTAATAATAGTATAAAATTTAAAATGTAAATTAAAAATCTAAAATAAAAGTAAAAATAATGTTAAATTTTATATATATATGTGCGTAAATAAATTTTTGTATGTTAATTACTGGCAGTGGCTTATTTTATTCCTTTTTTATATATTCTTAGATAAGAATTTATATTATATTATTTAATCTCTGCTACTCCTTGAGCTAGTGACTTGGGCTAATGACCGGAATCAAAATTTAAAATATATATATATTTTGACTTACGTATCTGCCTACTTTATAAATTTTTCTAGGTTCAAATACCTAGATCGTGCCCTGTAGTGCAGATTATGTTAAGCTCTATTTTCTGGATCGTTACAATATATATATATATTATTGTTATAATACTGTATTTTAATTTTATTTATCATTGTCAATAAATGTTAAAGAGGCTATATTATTCCGGTCTCTGTTTTATTGAGTTGACCTGACATTCAACAGTTAACAAACAATACTGCATGCAGGTGTGGAAGTTGCTTTGTGTATCTGTTCATACCTATTAAAGGAATGAAAGTTAATATTCTCCCTTGGCTCAAATATTAGAGCATAAATGGGTGAAAAGTAGATGAATTAGCTTAAATTGCATCTGATATTATTAAATAGGTATAGATCTAGTCAATTAAAAGTATATGCAATTATTGGTTAGGTATTTTATCAAGTTTTTATCAGCATCTTAACCAAGAACCCAAAGTCTGACTGTAGTTAGATGTTACTTTTTCTCTTTTCAAGCCTGGTAGAATTCTGTGGACCTTGTCATCAGGGCAATAAATCAGGGCACATTGAGCCATAGTCTTCAGACTGCTATATCTGCATATCTTCAGAGTCACAAGCTATTTTCCCATCTATTATGTCTGTCATGTGGGAAGGATCATAACCAAGCATATTTACCATGTTACAGTATACACACCGATTTAATACATAGATAGATAGATAGATAGATAGATAGATAGATAGATAGATGGATGGATAGATAGATGGATGGATAGATAGATAGATAGATAGATAGATAGATAGATAGATAGATAGATAGATAGATAGATAGATAGATAGATAGATAGATGGATGGATGGATGGATGGATGGATAGATAGATAGATAGATAGATATATCGATAGATAGATAGATAGATAGATAGATAGATAGATAGATAGATAGATAGATAGATAGATAGATAGATAGATAGATAGATAGATAGATAGATAGATAGATAGATAGATAGATAGATAGATAGATAGATAGATAGATAGATAGATTATTAAATCTTGATGGCTAGATGTTTAGACAGTTAGATGGGTAGATGAGTAGATCAGTAGATCGGTAAGTGGGTAGATAAGTAGTTAGGTAGGTAGGTAGATATAGCTATGTGTGTTAAGTTTGTTTAGTGGAACCCCATATTCTGCAAAAGCATTGGGTTTTATGAAATGTTTCCATATGTAAGATAGTGTAATTTTATATATTTCTAGGAAGCATATAAATAAAATTATTTTAGTACATTTCATTGTAAATTGTTCCATGAATTGTATATATTTATGATTCGTCCTTGGATACATTAGCTTATTTAATATTAGTTTATAGAAATGCTTTAACTGAATCTCCTCAGAATAAAAACAACTGGTACATGTATACATGGACAAATATAATATTTTTTTATAAAAATAGCTTTAATATATGTATGATTTTTATAGAGGATCCAAGATCAAACACTATTAAAAGGAATAAATATTTTACAGGTATAATATTATTTCTATTTCTATTTATATTAAAAAAAATGAATTGAATTGATTGTGTTTTATTCAATAGATTTATACTTTTGGTATGTGGAGATAGTTGTATTAGTAGTACTAGTGCTTAAAAGTTAGTTTTTTTTTTCTTTTATTAATAGTAGTTATTACTAATAGATGATAAATTTGAACTCATTATGTACTAGTTCACATACAAGGTCATTAAAATAGTAATAATTAACTTTTTCTTTCACATAATCAATTAGTTTACATTAACTTTCTCACAACTCATTATTTGTACTCTTTCTACTTGTAGATATTTACATTCAATTAGTAAATGCTTAATATGATGCATGTCTTCCTTTCATAACTTTCAGACTACATCACACATATTTCTCCATTTATGTGTATATTCCCTTGCTGCTAATGTTCCTGCTTGAATACAAATTAGTATACTACTTTTCTTACTATTATCGAAAATTAACTGACATTTAATATTCTGTTTATTTCTATATATATTTAGAATATTTGCATTCTCCATATTAGCTGTCTTTCTCTCCAGCTCCCTATTTTTTAATAATGCATCCCTTCTTCTATCCCATTCTTTGCCACTATAACATTCAACAATCCTCTTAACACAATATTTCCATTCTTTCTATAAGTATACCAGCATAAAATTTGTATCCAAAATCATATTACCTTTCTCACCCATCTTGTTGCTTGTTTTTACTCATAAATCAATTAAATAATATTTTGGGTATTCTCTTATTATCAATAAATTGCAATCTACTGAAAATTTTTATTTATTTATTTATTTATTTTTTTTGCATTTTCTCAAATAAAAACTTGACCATCATATTTCTCCTTAAATTGCTTTCTTTGGTGTCCACACATCTGCATCCAATGCACATCTTCCTACTTTATTTCGTGCTTTTTCTAAGTAATCTAACACCTCTTTTGTAACACACACTGCACTACTGCCATAATTTAACCCTGCTACTGCCATTCACTTCCATACAATTCTTACTACATCATATTAATTATACGAATCACTTAGTTTTCTTATCAATCACTTTTTTTTCTTCATTTATCAATTTTTTCTCCCATTCATCCAAACAATTCTTTTGATTATATAAAATGATTCCCACATATTTTATACATATTCACAAAATTTAACTTTATAGCCACCAAGAAAAATTATTTCTCTTTATTTTTCAGTACTTATCATTACTTTTGATTTTTCTTTACTAAATTTGATCCCCATATCATAACCCACCTTTGATCAAGTCTTCAGCACACCTTCCACATCTACACTACTTTCTGTGCACAAAATAATAATATTAGTAAAAATCCTGATAATGTAAACACTCCTTTGCCATCCATTAACAGTATTTCTACCCACCTTCATAGTCTTTCTATTACACTCTCCATTTTTTTTCGAACATAAAAACAAAATAAGTGACATAAGGCATCCTTGTCTTATAACCACCTCATTTTAACTTTGATTCAATATTATCTAATTAATAAGTGTAATAAATGTTTCCATGCAACCTTTTAATAAGATCCACTAAAGTTTCATCCATTCCCAAATTTACTAAACTTATGCATAATCTATTTCTATGTACTCTATCATATGCCTCTTCTATATCTATAAATACCATATCTAACTCTCTATCTTCATTCCTACTCTTACCTATAAGTTGTGTGACAACAAATAAACTATCTCCTATACCTATATTTGTCTTAAAACCTTCTTTCATTTCTTCCACTTTATTTTTAACATACATTCTGCCACCCTTACAGTCACAATATATGCAAAAACTTTATATAACACTGACATTACCATGACTAGTCTCTAATTGTTTATCTTTTTATGAACCCTACTGTTTCCTTTAAATAATAGTCTCACTCTTGTATTATTTCAGCTATTTAAAAATTATGTATTATGTGACATATTTAAAACATGGTAATAAATTTAATTTTGCTTTATTTCCCAAATTCATCACCTTCTCTGCTGCTCATCCATTTAAACTGCAAGACTTTCTGAATCAACTTCTTTTCAGCCTCATTCAATTCATTTTGTTTGTTATTACTCTGTCATTCACATCTAATATCTCTTCTATATTTTTTTTACATAATTATTTAATATTGCCTTTAATTGTTCTCTAGATTTACATTCTTTATTTTAACCAATAATATTATTTTATGTCCCCTACATTCCTTCTTTTAATATAATTACAAACTTTTTAACTCCCATTTCTTCCACTTTTATTGATATCCTCCTATTATTTACTATTTAATTTAATTTTCTCTCTATAATTATCTATTTTAGACAACTTCTTTTTAGTTTTCTCATTTAAATCTTTTTTCATTTCTTTGTTTTAACAGCACATTTATGTTGTTTGCATGTATTACTCTTTTTTACACTTTTACTAATTCTCACTCTTCAATTACTTTTATTCTTCTGAATATTCCCACCTAAAACTCTATTTGCCATTTTTTTCTGCTTACCACACCAGTCCTTAAATTTATCCTCAACAAACTCTTCCATAATTTACTCCATTTTTATTTTATATTCTTCTAATGTGTTCTTATTCTTCATTCTCCAGCCACATCTTTCACTATCTTTTTTATTATTACGCCATTAAAATTTATTCCAAAATCTTGAGATTGTTTTTGGAATTAAAATATCAAAATAAAATATATATTAATTTTAATTAAAAAAATATTAGCAAAATATCGCAATAGATGGCTGTACTAGCAAGTTACCTTCAGCATTTTTTTTAGTTTCTGCATAAAAGTTTACCTTTAGATAAAAATGTCTGGTTAATTATATTTTAATTTTATAATCAGAACAACATTGGTTAATTTATAATGAATCATTTTTAGAGTGGATGCCACTATTTTATTTTCAGAATTGTAGCTTTAATGAAATCTCAATCCTATGTCATCATCCATCTTTCAGAATGACTGCCATCTTGAAAAATTAACTTCATTTATAATCATCACATCACAGCATCTCTTTCAACCACTATCGATACATTGATATATGAAAGCTTCCATCTCCCAGATTACACCAGTTTCTCTGCAGTTGGTGAGCAAATCTTTTATCTTCATCTGACCCTCTCAGATATCATTCATTTCTAGACCCTTTGGAATCACTTGTGATTCATTTTAAGACTTCAATTGTCCATCTAATATTATCTTTTCTAAAAATATAACTACTTCAGCTTCATTTCATGTATTTTTATTATTTCAATGATGTTTGTAATATTTATTTGTTCTTTCACCTTATATATTTCTTTTCTTTTTTTATTCTTATTGCTCCTAATATAAATCTCTCCATAATTTATTGATTGATCTGAAGTTATAGTGTTGCTCTTTTTTTAAGTGTCCAAGTCTTAAATCCATAAGTAAGAAATGATAAAACATATACCATTTATGTATTTCTGTGATTTTATAATTGGCCTACAGTACGGTAGAATTGTACATTAATTAAATAAATTGAATTCAATTATTGATAGAAAACATGATGTATATGAAAATATTTCAATATATGTAAAAATGTGTAAATAAAGAAACTATTAGTATTATCGTAGAAAATATAATCAATAATAGTTTTCTCGTTGTATTTATTGCTTCTATTTTTTTTTTTTTTTTGAGAGTCACCTTTACCAATAAAAGGAATCAAAAGTGATCCTTACCCACCATATTATGAAGAGGAATTTTGTTTGTCACCCGTAATTATGATCAAATATCCTTGCTTCTTAAGTTATTTTGCTTACATATTAGAAGACGACAAGCTATATACAGAATCTAAAATTTTGTACGAATACAAAAAGACATCTTATTTAGAAAAAGTAACTGAAAAAATAGATAGCGCATTTATAAAAAAAGTTTATATTAAAAGAACAAGTGAATATCCTACTTTTTGTTTTAAAAGCATCGATAGAAGTGTACACAAAATAGCGGGTAAAGTAACATTTGAAGTGGAAAATGCTGCTGATTGCAAATACATACCTTTGCAATTACCTCTGCATTACAATTTCACCTATAATGTTGGTAGGTATATGTGTAATGTTATTTTGTTTTTAAGCATTGTTTATATGTTTAAATGAGATTTTTAGATTATATATATATATTGTAACCAAAAGAAAAGACAGGGGGGAGAAAAGAAGGAAAAATGAAAGTTTAGAAACAGAATTAAAGAGAAAGACGGTAATGAGAGAAAGAGAGAAGAAAAGATGAAAAGAAATAGAAATAATATGTGGTGGAGAAAGATGGAAGGAGAAGAAGAAATGAAATGATTTGAAAATGGATGAAGTGGTAGAAGAAATGTGAAAGAGAGATGAGAAATAATATGAAAAGTCGGCTCAGTGGGGTTACAATAAAATTTAAGAAAAGATATGATGATTCAGAGATGTACAATCGGATAGAGACTAAATCCAATACTAGTGCAACTATAATAATCTACTACTAAACCATACAAAAGATTATTTAAAATAATTAATTGTTATTAGAATAGTCCTACCCACAGATCACACCCACGCTAAATAAAAATAAATGATACTTGATTGTGAAAAATTATCTTACTAATTTATATTTAATAAGGCAACAAGAGTAAACAACCTCAGGGATGTCTTGAAATAAACTCTTGCGCAAAATAAAAATTTAAGTTTCCTACTAATTAATTGTTGGGGTGAATAGACAAATGAGTGATATCTTGGCTGACCATAAATAATTACCTTATGGTTCAATCTTAGAATAATAAACCAAAATAAATATTAATTCAAAGATTTAATGAATCAATTTCAATTTAAATTAATAATGGCCCATTATTCAAGAGACTTTACTTGAGCAAAGAAATGGCAAAAGTACTTTTTATGCTTTTCCCATACTCACAGACAACCTATTCTAGACCTCAAATGCAGATGGATTAGAATGCTTTAGACATATTAAGTTTAAGATAATGATAGACAATGTGCAGTTAATGTAAGATAATGTGCAGCTTTTAAAATAATAGTAAACAAAAATATTCCTCTGTCGTACTAGTACTCTTAATCTCATATTGCATAGTCTTTAGTCTGAGAAGTTATACTGATAATTTAAAAATAAACTTTTAACTAAGCCTTTAATTACATATCTGATATAATGCAATTATCTGTTATTGTGATTCAATCTAAGAATCACTTAATTTAGCATTACTTTATAATTTAAAACCAATATCAAATATATATTTAATTAACTTATAATATATTTGTGAACTTTTGAGTTGAAGATTTAATAAACTTTGGAAACTGAAGATTTTGTGAACTTGGAACCCAAGACAATAATATTTTCATATAAAAGTAAAATAAACAAAACAAAACTTTTTGAAATAATAAAAAGTTGGTTTATTGGCAACAATAAGAAAGTGTTTACAATTTAAATGGAATACAAGCATTGCCAATATATCGCTGGAACCTATTACAAGCATTTTGACTTTTGAAAACTTTACTTGGGGTACAATAATACATAACTTCTTTAGCTACTGTTTTTGAATATCCCTCTAAAATTCTTTTACATTGTTTATTCTAATAAATAAACTGATAAAATAATATAATTATACATAATAGCAGGCAAAAGCTATTCGATACTAGATTTTAATCTCTTTTAAACAATTAGAGATTTCAAAATCTTTAAACTTTAATTGCAATATCTGAATTTAATAAGCACAATTCTACTTTTAATTAGCATAATTCATAACACTATTGTGTTATCTAGCAATTAGAATAAGACACAATTAGGTTATGTATTTTTAAAACACTAAGTTTAACAAATGTTAAGCTGGAAAAGCGTACCAACATAACTAATATTATAGCCAGTGATATATTTAAATCAGATTAAGCTAATTTTAAAAGTAAACTAAATTTAGATACATGGAGCATTCACTCATCAGAGATAATTTATACACTTTTAAATAAATTTTGTCCACATAAAACTATTACCCTCAATGTTTTAAAATTCATAAATGTAATAGACTTACAAATCCAGTGGTGAAACTCTCGATGAAAATATTAAAATTAGTATGTGTGATTTGCCACTTATGCCATATGCATAATTTAAGATACATAAAAAAATAAATAGAACTTATTGTTGTTTAGCTTGTGTATTGTAAAACTATCATAGCTATACAATTCAAACATTGATTTAGCTATAAGCATTAAAAATAGCTATTACTACCTGAAGAAACAAAGTTCCTCAAACACACATATCTTGTCATTACTAATCTGAAACAAATGCAACATCACCTACTATGGTGGAATTAGCATTAAGTCATCATGAATTATAGGCTAAAATATAAAAATAAATAATAGGCTCCTCAGAGCTAGAAAAGAATGTGGTGGCTTTCAAAAAAAAATCTAACTTTGATGTAGAAACTAAGATGCCCAGACCTTGTCTACAGTGCACCAAGAATATGAAAGACACACCAGGAAAGCACAATCCTCTCTCATGGGATTTCCAATGCTTGTAAATGTGATCATCATCTCTGAAAAATACAATAAAATCACCCTCTATGGGCACAAGCACTATCAATTCATGGAAATACAATACAATAAGGATGGAGGACCTTATCTTCACATAAAGCATACTCAAAAACATTAACTAAGCCGAACTCTATGAGGCCAACAAATACTAACTAATGACAAAAATATAGACTTTACCTGAATTAACTAAATTATTTCTAAGAAGTTTAAAAATACAAAACCTTTATTCAATGTTCAAACCAACAAAGCAAACTATGTGTCAAATGACTACTTTAGGAAATACTTTAAAATTAAATGCATATCAAATTCTAAGCAAGGCACAATGCACACATAATAATAATAGTGATTAGTGGACTTTTAAAAGATTGCAAATTAAATGTGAGAATATTAATTCTCAATGTGTATAAAAATATTTGTAGTTATTATTAATATAGTGTTCATAAAACAAATGAATGGAAATTCTCTGATAAACTTCTTTGGTAGATTTAAAATGAAACTGAGTGAAACATTCCCCTATAATAAACTAAGACTGTGATACTTAATTCTCTATAAATGAAATTATTAAATAGAAACTAACTCATGAAATGCTTAATAAATAACATAAATTTTAGAATGGCAAAATATTTGCTCATTCTAATAAACCCATTAAGTTTTAAAGGTTGTTTTCTCATCCTTGGTTTTCACCTCAAGATGTCGCTATTTCTAGGTAAATTCTTAAAAATATATCATTTCACCAGCCTTCACTCAACAAAAGAGGAAATTTTCTACATTATAAATGCAGAAAAGTCCTCACATTATGTTGGACAGAGGAGGTGATGGCAACAGAAGCCAACACAAATGAGACTTCTTTCTGTGATAAATCACAGAAAGAGTTCCTGATGGCTTCTGGTGATGGCTTTTATTTTTTATATGCTAAAAACAAAAAGAAAGAAATGCCTTAATAGGCTGCCATAGTAGTCAATTTTGTTCATCATTTTCTCATAATAGTAGAATATCTATTTTCTCTGTAGTTTCGTGTGAGAGTGTGTGTATTTCAAGCAGTCGTAGTTTTTTAAAATTTGATAAGACGTCTTTTTTTTAATGTGTTGTAACTTACTTTACTGTTGTAAGTTTAGTAATAATGTCCTGAATATTCCATTATGAATGGGTAACCGTAAAAAATTGCTTCTAAGGGTGCGAAGCAGAAAAAAAATTTAAGGATCACGCGAAAGTACCGTTTTTGCGAGAATTCATCCGTGACAAGTTACTTTTGCTATATATATATATATATATATATACGCACAAACAAAAACAACCTAGTGTCTAATTATTAGGAATTACTTGTCCAAAAAAAAAATTAGTCGGGTATTATTCTTATTATTATTTTTTTTGTTACATTTATTATTTCTAAATAAGTTTAGTTTTTATATCTACACACTAACAAAAACAACCCAGTTCCTGCTTAATTACTGTCTTAAAAAAAAGAAAGCAAATTCAACAGGGTTTGGTTTTTTTCAATGGAGTATTTGAATTATGGTATATATATATTGTATATATATATATATATATATATATATATACACACACAAGAATAACCAAAAAAAAAAGAAAAGAAATCCACTTTCTGATTAATTACTGTCAAAAGAAACACAAATTAGTCGGCTATCATTTTTAAATGTAGTATTTCAATAACGGTACCTTTTTTATATAGACAGAGTTAACAAAAACAACCCACTTTCTGATTCATTACTGTCCCACCCCCCCAAAAAAAAAAGAAAATGGAAATTAGTCGGGTATCATTTTTCAATTGAATCTTTCAATGACGGTCCTTACTAATAGTAGTCGGGTATCAATTCTAAATTGTAGTATATGAATGACATTACTTTTGATAGATTATAATTATGTCTTGCTTTTTTTAATAAAAATAATTGATTTTTATTCTTGACCAAAAATACCATAACTTTAAAAAAAGACACACATAAAGTCCAACAAAAAAAAGAGAAAAAGCCCCATAACTTTAAAGACACACACACAAACTCAAAAACAATTTAAGATTGATAAACATTCACTTATTACATCTTGCATTTGAATCAAGTGATTGATTTACTCTTGCAAAAAAAAGTACCATAACTTTAAAAAGACAAACATAAAGTCCCCCAAAAATATTAGAAAAAACCCCATAACTTTAAAGACACACACACAAATTCAAAAAACAAGATAAAATTAATAAACATTTACTTATTATGTCTTGCTTTTGAATAAAAGTATTGATTTACTCTTGCAAAAAAAAAAAAAAAACCTAACTTTAAAAAGACACACATAAAGTCCAAAAAAAAAAAAGTTAGAAAAACACTGTAACTTTAAAAAGACACAAAAACTCAAAAACAAGATAAGATATAAAACATTTACAAAAATGAAAAAAAGTAACATCATATAATAGTATTAGTTAGTAGAATATTTTATTACAAATCTAAGAAATCAGGTCTGTTTAGATCAAATCGATCATTTAGATCGGGACCTGGAATCGTTATATGTATATGTTTTCGATTAGCATCAACACCATCTCTAGGTGAATACCAAGGATGAGAATACAACCGTTTTAAATTATATCTCAGTTTACCTGGTATATTTATGCAAAAATGGTTATATAAAATATATAGCATAAATATTTTTATGGTTTCATTTTTTTTAAACTAATAAAACAGACAATAAAAAATAATAATACAGTAACTCAAGTTCATATTTCAGATCTGGAATGTTTTTCTGTTTAAAATATGTAGATAATTTATTCAGGCTAATTTATCTATCCAACTTCGAAGCTTCAGTCAAAACATTTATAAAACATGGCAATGATTTCCAAAATGAAAATGTTCAATAGTTTCTTAAGAATACTTTTTTTTTCCCTTAAAGATAATTCTAAATACTTAAATAATTAGAATAAGCCAGCATTGAACACACAAAAAAATAAATTCTTCAGCTGAACACATTTTTTATTTATTTATAGAATCCTGGATTCAAATGCAGAATAATAATAATATATAACTTTATTTAAATTTCATTATTCTCTTTTAGGCAAACAATTTTTTTTAAATACAGCTTTTTTAAAAAAAAATACTTTTTATATAATATTTCAAGATGTGTTTTATTTTAAACAAATTTTCTTTTACTATTTTAAACACAAGAGTAGACTTCTTTTATAATTAAAGATGTTCCTCGGTTTATGAGCTAAGATTAACTGTCACAAAGTTACTTATAAGTAATGGCAAATGTATCAATTTACTATGTATTTGACAGATACGAGTTCATTATTAATATTTTTTTGATTATTTTGAAGTTTTGTTTCCAAATAACTTTTTTTTCCTACTGCTGAGTATAAAACAAGAATTATTATTTTAAAATACACATTTTCATCTGTTTGCATTTAGCTAAACCAAATTATTTTCACTTCAGGTCAAGGTATAAGTAATAACTTTTTAATTAATCATTATTGTAAGTTCATCCTTAACTAAATGAAGCTTAAAATATTTTTATCCAACACTTTCCAGAATAAGATAATTACTATCTCATATAGAATAAATTTTAAAGTTGGACACTAGGAAAAATCTATATTCAATTATAAAACGCTTAGCAAATAAAGTCCATTCTTCTTAAACTTAATGTAATATATTTTCTTTTCTAAATTTATTTTTAGAAATAAGCATTATTCTGGTAAGAGCATATTTAAATGTATAAATCAGGTATTAATAATGAAGTATCAAGTTTAAAGTCAATTCTAATTTACGAGGAAGCTGGTACATTTTCATTATAATGTTTTTAAATTATGAATGTCTTTTAATTTTTATTTCTTCTTTTTTTTCCGTGTATATTTTTAATTTAATAGGATAAAAACTGAGTATTCTACAGCTAAAATAGTTCAGTGCAACAGAATGTTTAGCCATATAAATAATTAATAATTTATACTTTAATTTTACTTTTGCTTTTAAATAAAGAAAAACAAAAAGATAAAATGCACATGAGATAAGAGATGTTAAATTTCCTCCAAACATTTTTTTACTATAATTTCATGTTCCAATTGAAATTTGAATATCAGAAAATGGTTACCTTTTTTTAAAAATTCAGCTGTCTATGACTGCAAGACAATTTTAAATATTTGTTTAAAAAAACATACTTTTACTTTTAAGCAAAATATAAAGTTTTAAAAAAATTACAACTTTTTATTAAAGAAAAATTCAGGATTCAGCCATGTGCAAAACAAAAATAAGTAAGTCCCAGAATGGATCCTCAATTTCTATTTATATCTGATAATCTCTAATACTCCCACTGTTTTATGTCAATTGGCTTGAAAACCAATGAATTTATTTTTGTATTAAACTTTAACATTCTTGACAGATCAGCTGTGAGATCGATCTACTAACGTAATTGATCTAATTATACCAAATCACGTGACTCAATAGCTCTAAAGTCAAAAGTTCTTTATTAACAAATATTATCTAATATTCTTAAATATTTTATAAAACACAATAGCAATAAATATAAAATTCAGAGCTATCCCTCTTTATTAAACTTTTAAATATTTAATTTCAATAATTAAATCCATTCATTTATTGTTGTTTTTAATCAATATTAGGATTAAATTATTTTTTTATTATGTTTACGTGTTTTTCTTGCATGCACATACATATTCTCACATACAGTTGACCTGCAAACATGAACTCACACTAATTGTTTAAAAGTTATTTTTAAAACTACAAAATAAAATATTAATGAATATTTAATTCAAAATAACTTTATAAGTGAAATGCTAATCTAAATTACATCTAATAAATATTATTATACTCTTTTAATAAAAATTTACAGATTATTTTTAAACTTATAACTTAATATTTTTTATCCCAATTTCTTTACAATATCAAATTATTATAATTTAGACATTAGAATGAAGTACACAATAGTTACTTTAAAATATATTTAATATTGTTTATCAACTCACAACTAATTCTGATATTTCCTTTAATTTAAATTATTGTCTGACAACCCTTATCAAACTAACTCATATATACTATTGAAATATTTAGACATAATTCCATAAATATTTAATAATTACTACAATACTACATAAGATTATCCTATTTTATTCATTAACTAATTTAACTACCATTTTTATCATTACTATTTTTTTTTAAAAATCCGAAAATTTCAAATAAAATGTTAAGCTAAGATAATCTTGGGCACCTATTGGAACTAAGTGAAACTTCACTTAGGTACAATATATATATATATATATATATATATATATATATATAACAAGATTAATGATACAACCAATAGAACTCATAAGTAGAAATAAATAAAATCATAAGAAAAAAATACAAGTAGAAATTTTCAAAATATTCAAATTGGAGGATGACAGCACCAGAAAAAATAATACAAAATCAATAGGTATTGGTATCGATGAGGTCAAAAAAAATTCAACTGATAGATAATTTATAATCATATGTGTTGTTACAACCTGCTTTTTTAAAGATCTTAATAGCTGCTATGATTTTATTTGATGTATAATCATATGTGTTGTTACAATCTGCTTTTTTAAATATCTTAATACCTGCTATGATTTTCTTTGATGATAAATGTGATATCTGTATGGAACCTGATATTTGAATTGTCTGCATTCTGACAACTTGGGTGCTGCTTTTTGCATTAAACTCTAATCTCCTCTCTAAATGATGCAATTATTATTCCCATCTACAAAATAATACTTTAAGCATCACATTGTCACCATATCCTATGCTTACACTAGCTCTTAAAACAGTGACAAACTTTTCATTCAGAATGACACCCAGTGCAAGCTACTGTAATCAATGGATCCAAAAAAAATTGTGACATAAAATCCCTATTTATTGCCTACTCGTCCAATATCTTCAGACTAATTCTTAGCACCTCACTGATAAAACCCAAGTTTCAGAGTAGTCTGGGGATAATGGATGAGTAGGCACTAGATAGAGATTTAATACACAAATCTTGCATCCATGGATTACTAGGGCTTGTACTGAGTGGCATTACTGTATATAGAGTCTGTTTTAAAACAACATCCACAAACTATAAGTAAAATTCTGCTTAAGAGGGATCAAGTATGACTATTGTTTTCTTCTCTTGTTTTACATTCAAAAGTAACCTTTATTAGTAAAAGGATTACAAAAAATTTTGGATACACTTACCCATTGAGAAATACAGAGTGTTCAATGTAACAAGGTAAAACAATTATTGATTATAAAAGTACATATACTTGGTAACAATTATATCCATAAAGGGGTTGCTATAATGTTGATTAATGTCTATCTGAACATGGGTATCTGTACATGGATCTACATGGCCCATCCACTGAGAAGTTATCCATCACCCAATGATCCCACCCCTGGGTCCCTGAAGTGAAGACCCAAATGCTCAGCTGAATAGGTGGACAAATCCAGAATTGCACCAACCACCACAACAGGCAGCAAAGTCCAAGGCAGAAGTCCACTAAGCAATAAACTCTTGACCCACAGCCAAGCCATGTCAAGACCATTCTAGATAATTCTGTCTCCCAATTAACAGTTCAAATATGCAGGGATGACATTCATTATACCTGCACAAAATTGGAAAGCCAACAAAGGAAAACTAACAAGTAGTAAGCACAGATCTGCACTGCCCAAAACAAACCTATCAAGGGAGCACAGCAGCTGACCAAAGCAGGAATGGTGTGAGACGTTGACCAGGTACATTCCTGGCTGGTTTTCCAGGTAGCAGCAATAATTGCCAACATCTTGCACCAATAAACCAGGCCCTCAATGACTGCCACCACCCTTCAGGAATAATAGAGGAGTGCAGACCTGTGCCCACAAAATTATTGCAGCAAAAACTCCATTAAAGTTCCAAAATTGGTGATGGCCGAAAGCAGACCAACTACCTTACAAATGCTCTAATTTTAGAATTAACTAAGGAAACAAAATAATAATGAGCTCAAATCAATACTTCCCTAATAAACAACCCATCAGAGGGGTGCAGCAGCCTCTCAGGGCAAAGTGCAATGGAGGGCAGTGACATTCATGTGCCTGACAGGTATCCCCAGGCTTGGCAGTGATTGCCAACTGCCCTCACAAATATACCAAGTTCCTCATGACCACCACCACCACATCTGAGGAAAAGAATAGGAGTGCAGATTCATACCCACCCCATGCAACAGTTTATTCATTGTAGTCTAGAATCAAGCCAGATTTACTTGCACACTATGAGTACACACCATTTGTCCATATCACCTTACACACTGAGGTCAATAAAGCTTAAAGTCTGTTTGTAATCATTATCAACCTCATGTGTCTGCAAATGTTTACAATACCTGTTCAAGCCACCCAACTATAAAGTTCTTCAGGGTTCACTATGATTATTATTTGTTGATACTAATTGGATTCTGCTTTTTTGGTTTGAATTCTAGGACTTGATTTGTAATCAAGGATTCGGTTGTATAATCTGAAAGTTTGTTGTTAAACTTTGGAATAATTAAGAGGATGAATCATTTGTAGCTTCAATGTCTCTGTTTAGGTCTAAAACATCATTTGTACTAATTTTGCCTTTAAATCATTATTTTTTAGCTCAGTAATTATTTCATTGTAATTCTGTCTTGATTTGAATTTTTTTTTTTGCACACCGTAAGTGGGCTAATAACTTTTGTTGTGATCATTAGAGAAACTTGATTTTGTGCAGGAAGATAGATTATGTCATAATCTATAACGTTCAGTTCTAAAATTGAAATCAAATTAAAATTCAAAATAATTTATTCAACCTGCACTGATTTGCCACATTCGGCAACTTCTGGTTCAACACAATGATATCATAACTTAATTCCTAATAACAATTTAACACAGGGGTTTCTTTTTTTCTTAATTTTATGATTAATTTTTGTATCTATAATGTTCCTTAGACTGTTTTCTGTCTTTCCTGACTAGTTATCAGCCATATAAACTTGTTTAACATTTTTAATATCTGATGCAAATATAAAGTTATTAAAGTGATTTTGAATAAGCATTTATTTTATAACGTCTTGCATGCGATTATAATTACGATAGAATGACAGCCTGTTAAGCTAAATTGTGCAGACACTGTGAGAGTGTTGTTAATAAATGAATACCTTCGAACAACCACATGATATAGTATTTATATAAGAGTAAAAGGAATCCCTCTTACTCCTACAACTCAAATGTTTATATATGAGCAAATCTAAAGTAGTTGTAACGAAGGCGTGACCACATAATAGTCACTTTAAATTACTATATATAATGTCTGTATGAATGGCACGAATGAAATTTTCTAGAATTTACTGAACGCCACTCCAAACAAAACCAAATCATATACGAATAAGCATTTATTTTATAACGTCTTGCGTGCAATTATAATTACGATAGAATGACAGCCTGTTAAGCTAAATTGCGCAGACGCTGTGAGAATGTTGTTAATAAATGAATACCTTCGAACAACCACATGATATAGTATTTATATAAGAGTAAAAGGAATCCCTCTTATATAAACATTTGAGTTGTAGGAGTAAGAGGGATTCCTTTTACTCTTATATAAATACTATATCATGTGGTTGTTCGAAGGTATTCATTTATTAACAACATTCTCACAGTGTCTGCGCAATTTAGCTTAACAGGCTGTCATTCTATCGTAATTATAATCGCATGCAAGACGTTATAAAATAAATGCTTATTCGTATATGATTTGGTTTCGTTTGGAGTGGCATTCAGTAAATTCTAGAAAATTTCATTCGTGCCATTCATATAGACATTATATATAATAATTTAAAGTGACTATTATGTGGTCACACCTTCGTTACAACTACTTTAGATTTGCTCATATATAAACATTTGAGTTGTAGGAGTAAGAGGGATTCCTTTTACTCTTATATAAATACTATATCATGTGGTTGTTCGAAGGTATTCATTTATTAACAACATTCTCACAGCGTCTGCGCAATTTAGCTTAACAGGCTGTCATTCTATCGTAATTATAATCGCACACAAGACGTTATAAAATAAATGCTTATTCGTATATGATTTGGTTTCGTTTGGAGTGGCGTTCAGTAAATTCTAGAAAATTTCATTCGCGCCATTCATACAGACATTATATATAGTAATTTAAAGTGACTATTATGTGGTCACGCCTTCGTTACAACTACTTTAGATTTGCTCATATATAAACATTTGAGTTGTAGGAGTAAGAGGGATTCCTTTTACTCTTATATAAATACTATATCATGTGGTTGTTCGAAGGTATTCATTTATTAACAACATTCTCACAGTGTCTGCACAATTTAGCTTAACAGGCTGTCATTCTATTGTAATTAAAGCGATTTTGTTAACATTTTTACTTACAACATTTTCAATGAGATTTGATGTCCAAATGTTTTCTTGTTTTATTCTATCAATAAAATTAGGATTTCTAGTATCTCTATTTTTTTTAAAATTATTTAGTTTCATTTAAAACTATTTTCCAAAGATTTATGTTACTCTAATGATTCTAAGAATTACTTAACCTAGTTTTTGTCTATTTCCAATGACAGCTGTTTGCATAAATGGAACAATAGGTAATTTCAATTATATAGCACAACTGCCTTGCACTTGCACGCAGTTGTACGGGTTGCATGTTCATGTCCAGGCCGATGCTATGACATTTAAAAAAAACTGATTTAAAATTTCTTGTAAGGATGAAAAAACAATAAAACATGTATTCACTTACATATTTGTAAACTTTTCTTCCATGAATTCAAAACTAGACTATAACTTTGGTGAACAAAATTGGGAGCCTGTAACATGTGATGTGATGTATTTGGCTTCTCCTTAAACAAAGTCAAAAATATCTCAGCAATTGTGCCCAGATAAACCTGTTAGCCACTTTATTTTCCATTCCCCACTCTTAAATCTTCCCATATTCTGCCCCATTCCATTTCCACAACATAATCTTTGTCAACTCTATAGCCTTTATATCTAAATTCCTCTTATCTCTTCTCAAACCCAAAAAAACTAATAACTCACTTTCTGTATAGTCACTTTATTTATGTATAAACAAACAACAGGTTTACCTATAACTTTGCCAATTTTTCCAGCTTTGGCTTCTATTTTTATGGAGAACTTGGAAAAGAAAATTTTAGTATCAGCTGTTAAGAAACCATCTGTATGACTGAGGTATGTTTATGATATCTTTGTTATTTGGTTTCATGGTAAGAATGCTCTTGATGTACGCTTTCTGCTTTCAAGCATTTACATTCAATCAACAGATATGTGATGTGATGTATTTGGCTTCTCCTTAAACAAAGTCAAGAATATCTCAGCAATTATGCCCAGATAAACCTGTTAGCCATTTTATTCTCCATTCACCACTCTTAAATCTTCCCATATGTTGCCCCATCCCTCTACAACATAAACTTTGTCAACTCTATGGCCTTTATAACTAAATCCCCCTTATCTCTTCACAAACCCAACATAAAAACTAATAACTCACTTTCTGTATATTCACTTTGTTCATGTCTATCCTCCCATAACTTCATTATCTGTACCCTTTCTGCTTTCAAGCATTTACATTCAATCAACAGTTGCCTAATATTTTCTATACCTTCCTTACACAATCTGCACACTAAATTATCCATGGTTTTCCATTTACATGTATATTCTCTTGTTGCTAAAAATCCCATTCGAGCCTTAAACAATAAACTACTTTCCTTACTATTATCATAAATTAACTCGCTTCCAATATTTCATTTACTTCTATATATATTTAAACTCTACTTACCCTCCATACTACTTCTCCATCTCTCAAACTCCCTATTTTTTTTAATGCTTTTATTCTTTAATCCCATTCCTTACCACTATAACACTCAACAATCCTCCTAACACAATCATCCCACCTTTTATACAAGTATACCAATAGAAATTATTTATCCAAATTTTTTGCATACCGCATTACCTTTCTCACCCATCTTGTTACCTGCCCTTTACTCATAACCTAATTAAACACTATTTTGGCTATTGTTTTACTATCCATAAACTGCAACCTACCAAACATTTTCATTTTACTCTTTGCATCTCTCATATAAAAACTTGACCATCCCATTTCTCCTTGAATTGCCTCCTTTGCTGTCCACATCTCTGCATCTAATGCATGTCTTCCTACTTCCCTTTGTACTTTCTCTAAATAATCTAAAACTCTTTTACTAACACATAATGCATCATTATCATATGCTAATTCTGCTACTGCAACTACCTTCCATACAATTCTAGCTACATCATATTTATTATATGAAAATACTGTTAGTTTCTTTACCAAACCTTTTTTTTTCTTTGCTTCATTTACCAATTTTTTCTCCCATTCAACCAAACAATTTTCCTGATTACATAAGATGATTCCCAAATACCTATATCTATCCACCACACTTAACTTTATATCCCCTAGTAAAAAAACTACATCCTCTCTTTCCCCAGTATTAACCATCATTATATTTGATTTTTCTTCACTAAATTTAATTCCCATCTCTTTAACCACCCTTTCACATGTCCTCAACATAATATCAATATATTCTCTTCTTTCTGCACATAAAAAGATATCATCTGCAAAAAAAGACTCTTTGCCACCTATTAATGGTCTCTCTACCCCTCTTCCTAGTCTTTCTATTGCTTTTTCCATTTCACTCAAAAACAACAAAAACAAAATCGGTGACATAGGGCATCCTTGCCTTAATCCCACTCCATTTTTAACTTTAACTGATTCTATATCTCCCAATTGATGAGTATAATAATTATTTTCATATAATTTCTTAATAATATTTACTAAAGCTTCATCCATTTCCAAATTGGATAATCTTACCCACAATCTATTTCTATTTACTCTATCATATGCTTTCTCTATATCTATAAAACTCATATATAACGATGTACCTGAATTCCTACTCATCTCAATAAGTTGTGTAGCTACAAACACACTATCTCCTATATGCCTATTTGACCTAAAACCTCCTTGCATTTTCCCCACTACATTATTCTCTTCCTTCCATTTTACAACTCTTCCAGCTACCATATATGCGGAAACTTTATATAAAACTGATGTTACTGCTATTGGTCTATAATTATTTAACTTTCTCCAACTACCCGGAAAAACTGTCTTCTGCACCATCTTATTAAAACATAATAATAACTTTGCTTTTGCTCTATGCCCTAAATTCATTACCATCTCTGCTGCCCATCCAACTAAACCTCTCACCTTTCCACTTTTCAATCTCTTTCCTGCCTCATTCAATTCATTTTTTGTGAACCTAATATTTCCACTACTAATTGCTTTCATGTTTTCTATCACTAATTCCTTCACATCTAACATATTTTCTATATCCATTACATATCTATTTAAGATTTTCTCTAGCTTGCCTCTAGAGCTACATTGTATTCCCTCATCATCTATTAATACTATCTCTCTTTCCCCTACATTTCTTCTTTTAATGTAATTCCAAAATTTTTTACTCCCATCTCTTTTACTTTTATTAATATCCTCCAACAATTTATTATTTAACTTCATCCTCTCTCTATAATTATCTATTTTAGCTAGCTTCTTCTTTTCTAAGTACTTTCCCCATTTAGCATTAATATCATTTTCACTTTCTTTATTCTTAATAGCACACTTATATTCTCTGCATGCTTTTTCCTCTCTTTTACACTTTTACTAACTCTCATTTTTTATTACTTTTATTCTTTTTCATATTTTCGACTAAAACCCTATTTGCCACTTTTTCTATTTCACCACACCAGTCCTTATACTCATCCCCAACCAACTGATCCATGGTTTCTTCAACTTTTATTTTATACTCTTTCAACTTGTCTTATCATTCACTCTCCATCCACATCTTTCACTATTATTTCTACCTTTTTTCTATCCTCCATCACATTACTAACCATTTCTATTACAATAAAGTTATGATCACTATTACACTCTCTTCATTATCAAACACCTTAATTTTTCATATTTTATTCATTCCCTCTTTCTCTACCAATACATAATCTATTGTGTGAAATACATTATTCCTAGACCATGTGTATTGTCCATCATATACATTTGATAAATTCCCAATGCTCAAATTTACTCTTTGACAAAATTTCTTCAAAAACTGACCATTCTTATTATCTACATCATCAATTTTTTCAATATGCCCATTCATATCCCCTATAACCATTATTCTCTTCCCCTTTTCTTTAAAACTCTGTATATCCTTAACTAGGCATTCATATATACTATTGTTGCACTCCATTACAGTTTGACTATTTCCAGTGGCGATATACACTACAGCCACCATCCATTCTTGTCTACCCAACCTTATTTCAAACCATAAATGTTCTTGACATTTAACAGTATTTAAATTTTTTTGTGATATAACACCTATACCACCACCCCTTTTGCTTTTTCTTTTCTGTTTATACCCTGACATACTACCTCTTCCAAAATAGGTTCTTCTTCTTCTCTTAGATGAGTTTCCACTACTGCTAATATCTCAAGCCCTTCATTTTCAATTGTTTTATTTAATTCTAGCCATTTTTCAGGTCTGCTACCACCTTGCATATTCAAAAACCCAATTTTAACAATTTCTTCTTTCCTAACTACTCTTTTATAAATTCTTTTGCTTCCTTCTTCTCTATTACATTTGTAACAAACTTTCTTACCACTAATCTTACAAAACCATTCCCTCTCCACATCTACACTTATATCTAAATCAACCATCTTTTGCTTATTTCTTATATCCCATCCATTCTTCTTCTTTTTGATAATATTACAATTTAAAAGCCCACCCCCCTTTAAAGGTTTCCCGAATTATATTTTTTAAATATCAGACTCCCTAAAACCTCACTTCCTTGTTTTCCTAAGTACAAACCATCTTTACTATACAATTCCCTCTTTCCAATAAACCAATCCCATACATCCACAAACACAACATTATTTCTCTCACACAATTTTTTCACTCTCATTTATAGAACATGCCCTATCTAACAAATGCCTCTTATCAAATCTTGGTAAGAATCCCACTACTCCTACTCTTCCTTTAATCTCTCTGAAATTCCTAATCAATTCTACATACTCATCCATTACCTTTTCTGATGGCTCTAACAAATTATCAGTCCCTACCATTACATATTCATCTCTACTACCTTGCTTTCTTACTTTATCTGTCACATCCCTAATTCTTGCTCCAGGCAAACATACTCTAACATACCTGCTTCTATTTTCCCTTGCAATTATATCCCCACATTCTCTTATTAGTGAATCTCCTATCAATATTGCCTCATAATCTACTTTCTCTACTCCATCTTTAATCTTTTTTACCACCTTCTGAATTTCCTTATCCATTTCTTCCTTATTATTTCTACTCAATAATTCCTTTATCTCCTCACACTTCATCTCTAACAATTTTAACTTTACTTCTACATCCTTCATTTTTTCCTCTATCTTACTTATTCTCTGGCTAACCATTTCCATTGCATTACTACTTCCTTCACCCATATTTTCTGACACTCCACTAAAACCATACTCTGTCCTATCTTTCTTAACTATATTTTGCTCTATCTCCTCTGACTTTCTCTCTAGACTACCTACACTTAAAAACCACTTTCTCACCTCTTTAATCACATTTACACACTGACTACATATCCATAAACCTGTTATATCCTTCCTATTCTTATTCAAACATTTCAAATGATACACCTCAGCACACACTGTACACTCTACTCTAATTCCTTTCTGCCGATCGTATATACATTGTGCCACACAAATGCAATCCATATTTTTATTTTTCAAGTCACCTATTCTATATTTGACTTTATAATACCTTTATTATTCTTCAAGCACCCTTATACTGAAAAATAAAAAAAAAAAACTTTTTTTACTTTTTCCCAAGCTTGATCAAACTACAACCATGTGTTTACTAACATTAGGCCTTTTATCTCAAAATAAATGCCTATTTTAAAATTTAAAAAACTCTCAGTAACAAACTTAACTAAAACGAATTAAACTTACATGCAATTTTTTTATAAATACCTCTTTATAATACCTCACCTAGTCTTCAAGCACACTTATACAGAAAAATAAAAACTTTTTTACTTTTCCCAAACCTGATCAAAACTATATCCACGTGTCTTCTAATGTTAGGCCTCCCAAACAAACATTGCCTTTTTTCTCAAAACAAATACCTATTTTAAATTCAAAAAACCTTCAGTAACAAACTTAACTAAAACAAATTAAACTTAGATACAACTTTTTTATAAATATCCTTACGCTGATCACACATTCAACAGGAACAACTTTTTTTTAAAAAAAAACAAAACTTCTAACCCTAAAATGGCGAACGAAAATCTTTCAGACAGTTAAACACAAAAATTTTCAATCTTTCAAATAACTCACTCTCTCGATCACAATTTTACTTTCATTCACAATAATTATTTTTTATATGGCTGCTCTCAAAAAATCAATCTCGCACATAAAGAAAAACAGAACTAAAACAAATTTTAAAAATATCCAAATTCAACTTAGCTCCGTTTGCTTCCAACGCGGTGATCAACTTCATATATATATATATAGTCCCATATATATATATATATATATATATATATATATAGTCCCAGGCTCCCTCTAGTGGGGTATTTCTTTTGTTTTATTACTATAATTATTAGAGATTGAATTAAGATTTTATTAATGATTCCTTTATTGCAATCAATAAATATCAATACACTTTAGGCCTTTGTATATATATATATATTAACCTAAATATTCTGTTAGTGTGATGCCATCTATCTGTCGTTCATTTTTAACCTTAAAAAAATGTGAGTGACTGATTATATCGAATCTCTATCTCTAACTGTAGACATGCAAACGCGCAAATGTGCAAACTCAGCCTAGCTCAGTGTCGGTTAGTTATAAAAAAATTCAGCTTCAGAGATATGCAATTAAGATAAAGAAAGAAATTAAAATTATAAATAAATTATCATCATTAAAATAAATATCTTGAAAAGAAAGAGAAAACCACAATCATTCCCTAATTAATAATTTAGAATAAAATAACATCCTCTCCTTATCAAAAACACATTCTCTGAGCTATAAGTATTTCCACCTTTAAACAATAATGATAACTTCTCATGTTCTTTTTAATGTTTCTAAAAGAAAAAATATCTATTGCATAAATTATTTGCCAATATGATCTGGAAATACTTTTTTTATAGCACAATTGAAAATTAAACTCTTTTAAGCCATACCACAATTGTAATAACAATAATAGATTATTTCTCCAATAAACAATAATGATAATGATAATAATAATCTCAGGGTTTTTTTGTTTAATTTAGGAAAATATTCTACAGTATTGTGCTGTCACACATGACTGACATTCTGGTAGGCTATAGGAAACATTCACTTCACTCAAAAGCTCATGTATCCTCACATCTCCTAACAACTATTATATTATTAAAAGAAGTGATAAATATAATCAATAGTGCCATAAAATTTTGAATAATACATCCTTTTTATCCAGAATCTCAGCTAGAATAATGGAAGGACAAGGGTGCTTTTTTGTATTCTTCCATCAACCATGACAACACAATAAATTAACTGAAACTAATTAATTCAACAATTTAACTAAATGTAATTGGAAAAGTGTGCAGTCAGAGTTAATAACTTGGAAATAAATTCATTTTTACAATTAGATAATATTTAGTCTGAAGTTTGCAACTCCATAAAATAATTATCATCAAAATAAAATGAAATATTCAGATCGGCATAAATTTGTCTCTCTAAAATTTTTAAAGTTTGAAATGATTTCGGACTCAAGAAAAATGTTTTGCAAACATTTTTGCAAACATACTTATATTTGGCATATAAAAAAATGAATTCACAATGAATATTAAAAAGACTACAATTTATTATTACCGTAGAACTAAACAAAATCCACAAATTTATTAGATATGATCACATTGATACTAAACATAAATCATCACATTAATCTGTCTACTATTCGGATATAACTTAAAATTATAGATTCTACATGTTTAAAATCATACTATAGCACTGGATTAACTAACTGAAATGTGCATCTGATTTACCAATACACTAATCTGTAATTTTAGTAAACTTTCTATAAATGTTGAGTTATTGAATAACTATTTTTGTTTTTTATTTTTAATATTATGATTTGAAGTCTATTAAAATATCAACGTTATTATTCAGAAAGTTAACCAAGTTATGGTTTATAATTAAATAATTTTTTTTACTAATTATGGGTCCTTTATCAGAAGTCTCATTCAATATTTCATGTATAACTTAATGTCCACCTAAATTATGATAAATATTTTAATTATAAATGTAATTCAAACTAAGAATATTTTGTAACTAATAATTAACACTAAATATTGTGTTCAAACATTCCCTCACTAAATAAGCATTTCAAATTATGCAATTTTAAATTAACTCTCTCCATTGGTTTGCTTGTGAACTACCAGCAAGGCTCAGTAGCACAATACAGATATTGATCTCAATTACTAAGTCACTACTGATTCTACAGAACACTTTGAGGAACTAACACATCAAATCTAACATTTACCCTTGCCATAACCTTTAAAAGAACACACTAATCTACACCTTCTATGGTGGAACTATCTTTAATTTCACATGAGGAATGCAGAATAACAACTAATGTCTGCAGAGTAAAATACTACACTGAAGCATTTGGTGGTTTTTTGACTATTTCTCAGGCATAAAAAATATATGGGTGTGGAATCTATATCTCACCACCTAAAGAAATGAACATGCACCAAATATAATCCTCTCTTGGGATTTAAAAGAAAAACACCTTAAGTATACTAAAGAACTCTTGATCATTCTATTCATGAGAATCGATCAAATGGACTGTCAAACATATCATAAACCTATATCAGAATTAATCTTCTCATGGAAAATAAAGTATTTTGGGGAATATATTTCCATCTCACAAAATAAAATACATTATAAATATTAAAATATGTTGATGTTAAACATATACCAATTCTACACTAAGGCAAGATAGCAAAACACACTAATAATAATAATCCTATATTAAAATGTGCACTTCAGTCAATATCTGAAACCAATGGACATGGCAGCAGACAAGTATAATAATTTTAAATTTAATAAAGGAATATTCAAAAGCAATGGGTAGCATACCAGCTTAAACTAAATAAAGTGGATGTGCAATTAAAGAATAACTGTTACTAAATTACTTAATTAATATAATATAAATTCTGTTGAAACTTTAAACAAGAAATATCTTGTTATAACATTTTTTTACAGTTACTTCTGATAAATTTAAATATGGTTTTTCCCATTAAAAAAATATAAAACATGTTTCTTTAAATCCTCATATGCAAAGTTCAGGTCTTCAGTTTGCATGCGATAAATCAGACATATTTCATAGGTATTCATTCATATTAATACAAACTTAACCCAGAGTAATGATAGTAAGACATGCACTTATCATTACAAGATCATTAAAATAGTATGTGACAGATATAAACCCTAATATACATTGATATTATAAAACAAAATATTTTTTTTTACCAATTAGTTTTTCTTTAAAAAAGGAAAAAAAAAACATTAAATAAACAAATACACATTATCTCATTAGCAGAACTATTTCGCTGCTAAGCTGTCCGTCCTGGTAAAAAGTTTTTATTCGGTTACATTTTTCAAAACATTGCAAGTAATAAACGCTTTTTTTTTTTTTTCAATCAAAAGTTTTTTTTTTTTTTTGGCCCTTATAATAATAAACACACAAAAATAGTAAAACAAAGCTTAATTCCCAAATTGATTATAATGATAAAAATTTGGATCCTAGCGAAAATGAATATTATAACATTGACCATAAACAGACACATTATTGACTATAAGTATACTTAGCTAACTTATTTATTGAGGAAAATGTGCACTTTTTCCTATAGATTAGTATGATAATAACTGCAGTCGAATTATAGAATGGATGAAGTTATAAGAATTCCATGCTGCATACAGTATAATACATAATTTAATTTTGTTCTTAAATCACTAAAGATATTAAGTTATTTTTCATAATCTGAGCACTTTATTTTCCAAATAGTATTTTTCTTTTAAAGAATGCACATATTTAATTTCAACATTTATTTCAAGAAAATTTTTCTTTTTCCTTTTAAAAAAAATGCAGATATATAGATTATTATTATGATGATTATTATTTTTTCTAGTCAATTTGTAGTAACTTAAATATATTTCAATGTATACAATTTCTCCATTATTGATAAAGGCAGACGATTTATTTTTATAAGCGGTAAAAAAAATATTTCTAGTTTTTGTTTTTTTTTTTTATATTCTTTCTACTTATTTTGCTTCTGTGCCAGAAAAATACTAACAAAGGACAAGTTATTAAATAATTATTTTCAACTTGGAAAATATTTGTTTTTCTTAATTTAGCTAAAATAAGAATTTTTTCGATCCTTTTAGTTAATTCTTTCATTTTTAGCTTTGTTTAACAAATCTAACTTTCAAGAAATAATAAACTTTAAATGTAAAAAGTTTTTAAATTGTAGAAAATAACATAAATTGCAGAATGCCTTACCAAAACTGTTACCCATTCATTTTATATGGAATTTTAATTATCTTGCCAAATTATTGTTTTGTAAAAAAAATAATAATGTTATAAAATTTTGGCACTGTTAAACTTTTGAAAGACAAGAGCAGACTATCCAAAAAAAATGCATTGAGTATGTGTGTATTGGTTGCTCTTAAATCTAGCGACCTCTAACAAGAAAAAAAATCATTTGATTATAACATATACAAAAAAAATAACTTATTAAAATCATATGGTTTTCAATATTATTGAAAATGTATTACAAAACAGTTCAATAATGAAAATAATAAATACATTCAAACCAACAATAATTATCTGTGATTAAAATTATACAACAATTATTTTCTTCAAACTTAAATCCATCAGAAGTTACTTTTCCTTAAAACAATACGATCTTAAATGATAATTGATATTTATGTTTTTCTTTTCTTCTATACCCATTTAAAAACAAACTACAGTTTATTATATTTGTTTTAAATTATATTAACTTGCTCTTATAACAATATCTTAGTTAAATTTTTCATGTCATTTTTCATTGCATTGGAAACATACTGTGTATTCACACAAACCATGTCTAAGCAAAATGGATATAACATTGATTTCATGCAGAAATAATGCTAAATAAAACCAAGTGACAAAAGCACTGGGTTACAATATATACATATGAAAAGAAAATTACTGTTAACACTAGCTGAAATAATTATACAAATATATAAAAAAATATACAATTATTTTTAAACAGAAGAAGTTACTGGATATTTGTAATTGTATATATACACAATGAAATACATACGCGATGAAATATACGCAATGAAATACATAGCCTATGATTGTATGTACATCCAATAGACTAGCTCTACCTATTTTCATTAACTGAGATAAAATTTGGGTCACTTCATTCAATTCTCACCCCTTTCTAGCCACATTATACCACAGTATTCGAACTCAGGGAGTAATTACTTGGACTCTCTTATCAGGGAAGAAGATCACACTAATGGTTGTTATTGCACCTTTATATAGGTGATAATTAATTACCAAAATCAATTAAGCATATCCAAAATCATAAGATATATAAAAAATATGTATGTGCAATATAAGTATATATGTATTAAAAGTTATAATAAATGACTTAAATATGTATATGTATTTCCGCTATAAAATAATAATAATAATAATAATAATAATAATAATAATAATAATAATAATAATAATAATAATAATAATAATAATAATAATAATAATAATAATAATAATAATAATAATAATAATAATATTGATATGTATTAGAATAATTAAGATTCTAATGTTTGTAATGGGTATGTGAATAATGAAGAGCTATAAAGCTGATGGTGGATATGGAAATAATGATGATCTAGAGACAAATTAAAATAATGAATTATATTAACATTTATTGATTAACAAATATATAAAATACGAATAATAATTTAATCTGACACATGTAATTTGTTATGTCAAAAATGAATTTCTACCATATTGATATCTAATAATGATATTAATAAAAATAAAGTCCTTACCTTCAACCTAATGGTAGAAATTTATGTACTTGATTAATTATTTACAACAACGAGTATGTAACATTATTATATATGTGTGATCATGATTTTATCTGGCTAATACAATATACATATACAAACATAAAATAAAATCTAAAGATTATATATATATATATATATATATATATATAATCTTTGTTGTCCAGATAGATCAAGGTTATAAATAATTTATGCAAAAGCAATATAAAAATAAGCTTAATTAATAATAAATAAATATAAACTTTATCATTATCTACTGTATTGCTTTTTGTGAGATAATATTAAAATCTCTTACCTTTTATTTCACTTTATGTTGTCAAAAATTAGTCCGATGGGGAGGTCCAAACTAGTATATATATATATATATATATATATATATATATATATATATATATATATATATATATATATATATATATATATATATATATATATATATAATATATTTTTTTATTTTATACTAATGAAGATAATTAAAAAAAAATAGTTAAATCTAATTTTTCCCCTCCTTACTCTCATAATGAATTTTCCTAAAATTATAGTAGAAAAGGAAATTAATACAGAAAATTTACCATAGATAAAAAAAAAAAAAAAGAATAAAACAAAAATCACAATTTTTATCCCATTATATTAATTAAAGGGTGATGAGTCTGCTGGAAACTGTTTATTTGCCAAATAAGTTCTTATGAATAAAGATAAAATTCTGCTTCTGTTAAGAGTGGAAATTTCTTGTCTGGATCAAAAAGAAGTAATCTATGGTGAATTTTGTTAGACATTTTATTCAAGGCAAAATATGTTCAAGTTTCTACTAAATGGGCAGGTAAAATCTTTAAGCTGGCATGGCTTAATTGATGATGTAATACCCCCTATGGTATAAACTGTTCGGCAAGAAACTATGGTATAAAGATAATATTATATATCTATTGATTTATTTACTTTTCAAGACTTCAGTGGCTATATTTCTATATATCAAAACAGTTAATTATTGTATATTATTGTTATTACATGAATACAACTAAAGTTATTTAATCAACAAATAATTGAATCTTCTTTATAAATTATTTCTTCCACTTCAAATGATTGCTTTAAAAGTTCATTTCTTGATAATTCTGAATACTATCTAAAATTATATATTTAAATATGACCATATATATCCATCTTTGTATTCAAATTTCTTTTTAAGCAGAAAAAAATGCTTTATCTTTAAAAACACTTTGTAGATTGCAGTTTTTTTAAATATATTAACCTTATCATTTTCCATTGTTGAGCAGACATAATATATATATATATATATATATATATATATATATATATATATATATATATATATATATATATATATATATATATATATATATAATTGGGATTAAAACAATAATTTGTGAATATTTTAAATTTCGTTTCTACAACTGGTTGCTATGTTATTAGATTTTAATTCAGACATTGTTTTCTGAGGTTTATGTGCAAGTTTTTGGTATAGTTCTCCTCAGTTAGTGATACACAATATCTGTTATATTCCAGAGTTAGTATACCTATCTATTTCCCCTAGTGGTTTAATGGTTCTTATTATTTCTTTAAAAATAAAAAGATGTTTATACATTTAATATCAGCCTTTTACAGCTATTATACATGCACTTTTACAAATGTTAAATAATAAATGAATAAAAAGATGTTTAGGTAAATGTATATGTTGGAAAGGAAAAATGTTAATATGATAATTTGCTAGGCAATTTATTGGTTAAGCAAATATGTTTAAGTGGCTCCAATTGGCAGAGTGTTCTAAATAATTGGATGGTATGTCAGGTTGTAACTCATCACTACAATATATATATATATATATATATATATATATATATATATATATATATATATATATATATATATATATATATATATATATATATATATCATATTATTATTATTAATATTATTATTATTATTATTATTATTATTATTATTATTATTATTATTATTATTATTATTATTAGAGGGATATTTCAAGTAGTGAAAAAGTTAAATACTGATATTTCAGTAAAATATCAAGTATCTTACTCAAAGCATCCTCTTTATCAAATCATAAGAATGCATGTGAACTTTTTCACTACACATAATATCCCAATAATAATAATATGACATCTTTTATCCATGAAAATATTAGAATATATATGAGGCAGGTTAGAAAGTAACCGAAAGTACTTCTGCGGATTTAAAGATTGATTGTAATTGTTTGTAAACCGTTAAAAATATTATTTCAAATATAATTATATATATTGTAACCATATATTTTAGTATAAAATATAATAATTGATGTAACTGGTATAAAAATTTCTCTGTCTTCTTTTGGTGATTTGATTGGCTTGATTTGCACTTTGAACAGATTACTCTCTTATATTCAAAATAATTTATTAGAGAGAATGGGTAATATTTTGCCTTACTTGTTGTCTATATTATTTTAATAAATTTAAATTGCTTCTTTCCATATACTAATTCATATCAAAATGTTTAACTTTTTAAAAATTTTGACAACACATTAAATTTGGTAAAATATTATTAAAAATAATAATAATTTTTATTTGTTTAAAATGGTCTTAAAAATTATTTCCATTGAATTAAAAAAACCATTTGTTCAACTAAATTTAATTATTAAAAATAAATACAGTAATTACGTATGCGTTTCAATGTAAAAAAAGAAAGGAGCGCGAATTAAAAAAAAGATCGTCTGATAGTGTTGCTTTTGGGGGGAGAAAGAAAAGAAAATGGTAAAAGGCAAATGGTGTAAATATGATAAGCTTATTTTAAAATAGTTAACAAGTAAACGGATTACCACAAAGTTTTCTATAAACGTAAAAATAACATAGTGGTATTTAATAATAAGATGAATTGCTAAATTTAAAAGTCTGTTCAAGTCGGCTAGCCAGGTGGATCAAATCGCCAGTAATAATTTTCCAATATTACATTTGAAATATGTCGGAGCTTTCCAGTTTAAAAGCAGAATTAATTGCAAGATTTTGGTATGTTTTAAAATATTTATTATTCTACAATTTGGAAAAATTAAATAAGTATTTTAATTACAGAAGTTTTATAAATATGAAAATTTGCTTTTTAAAAAAGAAGAAGTTTAAATTAAAGTAAAATGTTAAAGTTATTAACATAGTTTAATATTTCCGTTTATAATTTTAATAAAAAATATAGTATTGATTGATATTTAACTTTGCAATGCCAGTAATATATTTGCTAGTTAATTTGTTTACCATTTGGATAATAAAAACAGTCTTCAAATAATTAATCAAAGCTATTTTCTAATTTTATCGTCAATTTGGAATGATTAAATTAATTGCTATAATTAGTATTCCTAGATTTAAGCGTGGATAAATAAATATTAGCATGGATGTGATAAACTTGGAACAGTTTTAATAGAGAAATGTAGAAATTAATAACTTATGAAAAAACATTTTCATTTAAACTCTGCGTGTCATGTTTTGGAATTGTTTCATGTTTATGGAGCCACGTAAAATCGTTAATCTAATAGTGCTTATAATAACTAATACAAATGGATAAAATTACATGTATGGAATTCAACTATAATTGTAGCTATTACTTCGTATATTTATTGTTCGACACATCGTACATGGATTTCACGGATCATATTTGTAGTTATAAAATGCTATACAATTTAATTTGTGATACACACACCTGCTAGAATTCATGTATTGAACTATAATATGCTATACATTTAATTTATATCACACACACACCTGTTAGATTTTATGTATTTGATGAATAATGCATTACTTTAATTTTATCGTTAGATGAACTTGCATGTGAAGTTCATAAGTTATATTTTATTAAGTTTAAATTAATAGGGGTTGAATAAAATACTTATTCAAGAGAATAGCGCTTGCGAAAAAGCTTGAAAAGTACTAAATGAATTTATGAGATGTATCAATTTTTATGAGGTATTTTGTGAGTCTTTCCAGATTTCTATTCCTATACTAATATTACTTATATTATATTACATATGTTTTATCTTAAGCAAGATAAGTTAGTACATTAGTTGTCCTGATTAGCGTAACATTTTATTATGCAAGAACCCACATTTGCTAAAATGTTAGTGTTTTCTGAATGGTCAGAATAACTGAGGAGGATGATTTTGCACTTTAATGTGAAGTAAATAGTAATGTTGTTTTATAATGTTAAAGGGCATTAATCTGTGCCGGTGGTTAATCCGCAGATTACTTAATTGCCATTTTTTGTATTTTACACTCATTCCTGTGCTGGTGATTAATCCGCGGAATTGTGTAATTATACTTATTACTTTATGATGGTGTATAAATCCACAAAGCGTTTAGTGTTATTTAATTCCTATGTGTAGATGAATGCATCCACAGGAATATGGTTTTACTTCATAGATATAAGTTGGGCAAAGTATTTTAGTTATTCTGCTAAATCATCTTCTTCCATTTGTAAGTATAATTTATAAGTTAGATTATTAAATTGTAGCAGGACATTCTATTCAAGTTACCTCATAATAATTAACTGTTGGTTGATTATTATTTACCTGAATGTAAGTTTAAATTTTCACTTTATTTAATGATTGCATTATAGCTAAATCCTACAGATATAATATTATTTATTATATTATTATAAGTTTACGGTATAGATTTATTGAATCTGGAAATGACATTAGATGTTTCATGAGTTGATGTTGAATTTAGTATAATTTCCTCAATACATTCATTATATCAAATTGAAATATAAGGTATGATTAGGTTTTTAAAAACCGTACCTATGATATGTTATTGAAGAAAGTCGATGGAATTATAATTTATTTATTTTATTTGTTTATTTATGTCTTTAATTATAACATTAGAATTAATTACTTATTATTCATAAATTTGTAAATAAACGTTGATTTATAATTAAACTTACTGTGCCGTTGCTATTTGTCATTCGTAAAATCAGAAATCATAAACCTTGGATAGAGCATACATTGAAGTACATACTATCATCAACATGATATAAGAGTTTAGTGATATTTTGAGAAAACATTTGGATGCTTTTCGTCTTTGGTAGTTTATGATGTGTAAGGTACAATAAAATCCCATTTACCTTTTCCATCATTTTAGCTTTGCGTAGTTGATTCTAGTATACAATATAAATTGATTATTAAACCTGTAAACAGATTTACCAGATAATGACATGATTGAATATATTTACTTAACGTTTTTAAATTGTCATTTGTCAGTATAATAAGAGTCTCAGTGATATAGTAAACTATAAAAAAAGAACCCAAGTATTTATGTTTATTTATTGCAAAGCTTTACCTGGACTAGCATTTGTATTAAAAATCATATAGATGGTTTAAAATTTCATAATCTTATGTAGTTCCACAAATTATGCCATCTTGTACATGGTCGGCCATCGGGTCTCATACAATGAAAATCGCAAATTAAGGTTTGAAAGATAATAACATTACATACTTATAATTTGTTTAATGTATTTTATCATACTACTATGATAGGTCTTCGCGGTACACCCTGGCTGCGATCAAATTAAATCATAAAAAGTTTATGTTATATCATTGGTTTGGTCTGTGGTAAGTTGCTCCAGATGTTGGTTGTGGTCTTTGGTGCATAATATAGATAGCATGATATGCTTTTGGTTACAGCTCTTAATAGCTGACAATGTGCAGCGGGAATTGATCGGTGATCGAGGTTACAATTATTAGCGCACTTATGTTTTGGTGATATTATGTAGTTGGGACAACAATCGAACGGTTACAATATATATATATATATATATATTAACGGTATGCACCCTCTCAATGAGATAAGTTATGGGAGTCACATCTCACTATAGTTAGATTTAACGTCTTCACATAGGATGCAAAGAATGATGTGATTTAATTTTGATATAAAACTATATCAGTTCCCAATAAATAATTTACTATTAATAAATTACTATATCTAAACCACATCAAATCAATTTTATCTTAATTGAGTTAACCTTTATGATCAGATTTCGAAGTCAGGAAAGTTTAACAATTCACTCTCTTCAGGGGTTCCTATCAATATACTAGAGTAATGATAATAATAAATCTTACTAACTTTCTAAAATGGGTTTCATGAAGTTAATATAATAATCAATAAAGATTATTATACTAAATGTTTGTCCTTATCTTATAAAATCAAATAAATAAATAAATAAAATAAAATTGAAGTATCCATTTAGTTTTATATAAAAACATAATAATTATTTATTGAACAAATAAATAACTTAAACTTTATAATATATATAAAATATTTATATATCTACTTCCTTATATTATAAATATAAATATTCTATTTACCTATGGTAGATATATTTTCTAACTTATAACACTACATGATTTTATAACATATATAAAATATAAGTATCTAAATATTAAGACTTCTACATTAACACTATTATATATTAATTAGATTGTACAAATAATAATCCAAGTATTTGTATATGATGCTTTCATTCGTTAAAATGATTGTAAGTAATTTATGTTTATTAATATAAAAATATATATTTCATATTACTGTTAGTCATTTATTCACTTATCATACATAATGATTATTAGACTATTTGGATTATTACAAACAAAGTAGTGTCATATCTTAAAAAATAATAGTCTGTGAATTGAAAAATAATTTAATTGTTACCTCTAATTTCACTTTATCCCTTTATATTTTTATATGCCTTTCCCGTATTAATATTTCTTAACCTATATCCAAATTTTTATTAATTATAAATAAAAACAAAAATATTTTAAACTATTAATTCTCTCCTATTATTCATTTCTTTAATGAAATGAATTCTGTAATAAAGGAAATGAAATTAATATTTCCCAATTATAATTTTTAAAAATTGAATGGTATTTATAAAAGTTAATGCAATAGTCCTAGATGTTTCTGGAATATGCAAATGAAAATCCTTCAAAGATACAATTCTTAATTGCTTAGTTGTTATACATTGAAGAAAATAATAGGAGATCTCAAGTTGATGTCATCCTTTTTTAGACACAGTACTTTTATTAACAATTACAATTCTATTTTGAAGATATAGCTTCTGTATAATTGTAAAGGCATTTGGCGACTGTGTTATTCTTATATATATATATATATATATATATATATATATATATATATATATATATATATATATGACTAGACAAGCACATTTTATATATCCCATGATAAATTGGTGTTATACTCACTTTGCATTTTTTTTAAAATGTAAAGTATATTAATTTAATTTAGTTGAAGTTTTTATAAACATGTTCTTTTTAAAACAAAGTTTACATTTAGAACACCAATTAGAATGATTTTTATAGAATACAAAAATATATTCAAATTAAGTAATTTAGAAATTACTTTCTTTAAAAAAAATATTAAAAATTTCTTCTAATAAGTATTAAATTGTTCAAAATATAGATTTTATCCTATATACTGTTTTTTTTTAAAGCGAACACAGTATAAGTCTTTTTGAAGATATAGCTGAAAGAATAGAATCCTTAGTCTGCTAATAAAAAAAAATATATTATTTTTATATATAGCTGCATGAGCTTGCTGAAGCATATCATATTCTATATTGTTACAATACAATTTGATATCAAATCACTAAGTTAACATCATTCCATTTAATTTGATAAACTGCATGTGAACCTAGAGGTCATCACCTTGACAACTGTCTTTTCTCAACAATGGTTTTTCATTTTAAAGAAAGAAAAATACTAATTTAATAAAATAAAAAAAGGATATTTGTGTAAATATAATAGGAATACAAATATAATGTATACATATTGATTATATGTATTTGTAAGTGTATATATAGTCTTACATATCCCCTCAACTAAAGAGGATTAAAATGAACTAACATTTGACTTTAATTTTTCATCTTTGTTATCATTTATGCATTATTAAAAAAAAAAAAAAATTATTTTCGCCTCAACTTAAGATTTTAAATTCTTCATCAATTATTAGAGGAAAACAATGTTTATTAATTATTATATATAGTAATAATTAAATTTTTTTATATGCAATTGGGTTCTTATATTTTTATGTCTTAAATTTGATACATCTCATATAATCTGTTTGATCAATTCATAGATTAAATATACTTACTATTTTAAGATGTGATATGTTGGACTATTGCCATCATTTATGAGTGCATGTTAAATGTATAGAAAATTTTAAACTTTATTTAAACTTTCCAAATACAAACAACTTGTTAGTAATAACACACAAATAGACAATACAGGTTATTAATTACACAAAGTTTTGAGTAGTATTATTCTCCACTCTTTTTCAGGTGTTGATGGCCTATATGCACAGTGACAATATTTGCTTAGAAGTTGAACTCGCACTTTTAGATTCTTGAATATCGAATTTAAGGCAAACACTCTACCAACTGAGCTTTGACAGAATAGCTAAGTTGGTAGAGTGTTTGCCTTAAATTCAATATTCAAGACTCTAAAGGTGTGAGTTCAACTTCTAAGTGAATATTGTCACTGTGCATATAGGCCAGCAACACCTGAAGAAGAGTGGATAAAATACTACTGGAAATGTTGTGTAATTACTAAACTGTATTGTCTATTTTTTGTTATTACTGACAAGTTGTTTGTATTTGAAAAGTTTAACAAAAGTTTATTGTTTTTATACATTCAACATTGACTCATAAATGATGGCAATAGTCCAACATATCACATCTTATAATATACCATCATTATAAACCTTTATACTGACTATTTTATTTTAAAATTATTATCTATTAAAGTTAAATAATTTAACACCTTATTATGTAAAATCATTATATAGATTACTTTCTTTTCATTCACTTCATTCAATTAATTTCTACATAATGTATCCATATCAATATAGTAAGTATTTGGAATGGTATATCAAAATAATTATATGGGAGAAAACCTGATTATTTTGAAACTAAGTTTTAGTTAGTTAGTACATAAGTGTTTTATGTATAAATAAATTCAAAATGCTAATCCCATTCCTTATTGAGACTTACTAGACCAGGGGTCCCCAACCTTTTTGCAATTAAGAGAACATTCTATAATCCCAGCCAGGTGGTAGGCACCATTTATTTTTAACAACCAGATGGCGGGCACTATTTATTTTTTCAATGTAAATTTATAGTCGGATATTGTTAATAATACACATAATGTACAAAAAATATTTATTTCAAAAATAAAATTTTAATATATAATTAATGTTTATATTTTTTTCACTGTAAAAGTATAGTATGCCCTACAATTTAATTACAAATTCATACAATAATTTATAAGTAATAATTTACTAAGGCTGTAACCTTAGAAATAAGCGTCTGAAAAATACGAAGGTAGGGACCTTATTTCTAAGGTTACAGCCTTAGTAAATTATTACTTAATATAATAATGGGCATTTATTAAAATTTATAATTACAACTTTAAATTACAATAATTTATAACAAATTTTAAAAATTAAATTTATTAGTATCAGATAAATAATTTTTCATCATGTTCAGATAGTGGTGGGCACATGGAAAATGGTATGTGGGCACCATGGTGCCCATGGGCATAGGGTTGGGGACCCCTGTACTAGATTATCACTAACATTTAATAAATGAATATACATAAACTTATTTAAAGGTGCCAATCCTGCTTGTTAATTTTTGAGACTTACTAGTTCATATATAGCATCCAATAAATATATTAGTTGTTTTTCATTCTGTGAACTTGCCAACCTATAAGTAACCAGTCTTCCATTTCCATATTAATGATATGATCCGTCTTAGTTAGACACAATTATAAATAATATGCCTTTTCTTTCATATCTTATTCCTTTACATTTCTTAACTATAATTTTAATAATTACTACATAATTTAGGTAATACCTAACATGTGGTAATTGATTATTTAAAACAATTATTATATTTGTCCATGATAGGGCTTTAATATATGAAAAAAATATAATTTATTAATATTATCACCATCAATCAAATTTGATTAATCAATTTTTGATTTTACAAGTGTTTCTGATATGTTTGAAATCATACAACCAATTTCAAATAAATCATCCTTTGTAGGTAATGTCATCTTTAACACTTCATCATCTACTTTAACTAACTTATTTTTAAAGTCAATCAGACATTTCTTCAGATGCAAAAAGTCTACTCACAATATCATTTCATGAATAAGTCCAGTTAATATAAAAAACACATGATAAATACATGTTTGATTAATAGTTAGTTTTTTCCAGATTTGCTTTTGAATTCATTTTGCCCTTTTATTATTAGTTAGGGTAGTCTGTACTGATTTCAGAGATGTTTTAATATGTGGAAATTTATCCTTCACCCTTTTATAAAATTCTCAGATATTACAGATATTTGGCTATCACTATCTAATAAGACTCTAATTTGCAAATCTTCAAACATAGTATTAATTAATGGACAATTTTTAACAGCATACTTGGGTTCATCATCTTCCTCTGAACGTATTATGTTGGTGATTTGTTTAACGAAAAATTTCATTTTTTCCCCTAGTTTTAAATATGGGTCTTTAAGAAGAGAAACTATTTTTGAAGACTCTTTTTAATGTAATTTAACTGTTGTTTTGGGTATATTTTCATTATACTATATTTTACTTTTATTTAATCCACTAGTAGATGCTATACTATTAATTTATGAAATTTGCTTTATATCAGAACTTAATTTAACTTCTGCATTATTATTACTCTTCATTATTTTACTTTGTGAATGAGTAAAATTTTTAAGTTTTCTTTTTTTTTAAATTAATTGCCTTTCTTTCAAAATAATTTTGATTAACATTTTGGTTATTTGGGTCAATATTATTTAAAATATCTATAATTTGTTCGATATTTTGCGTGTTGGAAAATAATAAAGACTGCTCAATATTCATGGGTAAGTTGTGTTTCACAATACGAATAATTTGATTTTGGCTAAAATGTTATGTATCAAGGGTTTTCAGTTTTGATATTTGTCTTCTAAAAAAAATTGTAAGAGTTTCACCTCGCATAGTCATGCATAGTAAAAATAAGAGTCATAGATCACTTGACCCTATATCTTAAGCTTATAAGTTATAAACAGTGAGGATTGCCAATTTCTATACAAGCTTTATGATAAATGCTTAGCCAGAGCCAGCACTTAAAATATCTCTGTCAGGAACCTCTCCCCTATCCCCTGACCATGGTTTCGTGCTTTGGCACTCCTCAGCGAGGTTTCAGGGTAGGTTCAGATACTAGATCTAAAAATACCACTCAATAGATAACTTTTAGATAAGTGCTTGGCTTTGGGTTGGTATTTTTAGATCTAGTATCTTAACCTACCCTGACACCTCTCTGAGGAGTGCCAAAGCACGAAACCATGGTCAGGGGTTTGGGGAGAGGTACCTGACAGAGATATTTTAAGTGCTGGCTCTGGCTAAGCATTTATCATAAAGCTTGTAGAGGAATTGGCAATCCCCACTGTTTTAACTTCTCATATTTTTAATTTTTCCTGAAGTATTCGGTATAACTGTGTTTCTTGACGATCATTATTCAAAAAAATCTTTATCAGTAATTTTTGATATTGTTCAAAAGTTTTAGGTATTTGGAATAATGATTCCCACCATGATAAAGGATCACTTGGAAAATGACTGTATGCTACTATAAATTTTTCACCTTCTGTTACATTACTATTTACTGAAAAATATAAATTTAAACCCTTTAGATGCTTTATTGGAGCTTCATTTTCAAACGCTTGAAAATGATTTAATTTTACAAATTGATTTATAACATTATATTGTAATGTGCGATTTGTATTGTTAACATTTTTTTATGGATTTATAGATGTTTGTTGATTATGATGATGAGCAAAGTCTCCTATAGAATAACTAATATTATCCTTATTATTTTGTTCCCTTTGCATGTTTTCCATCTCAATTACTATTTCATCTTGATGTTCCTTTTTGTTTGGATCTTCTTTTATCCTATTAATAGCTTCTAATATTTGATTAAATTTATCTGAAGTAGTATCTTCTTTAATATTAGATAATTTAATCTTTTTACAAGCTTGGGTGTAATTTTCCATCATTATTTTTCTTTCTTTCTCAAAATTATCCTTCAAAATTTTTATTGTTTGATCTACGGTGGTATTTTTATTCTTCAACTGATTAAATATCTCCGATTGATTCTCTAATAATATTTCAATATTATCTTTATTTAACTTTAAATCTGAGTCAATCAAATTTTGTTTCACATTTAAACATTGAAAATCTATTTTCATAGACTGAATTGTCTTTTCTTGGTTATTAATTTCTACGTGGATATCTTTTATTTTATCATCTACAACCTTTTAAGTCTCTTCTTGGATTTTATACATATCAATTTGGAGATGTTTGTATAGAGTTTTCATTTCTAAAAATGTGTTTTCTACTTTATTTTCTATCTTTGTTTCAAATTCAAAAAATTCTTTTTTCGCACTTAAGATCTGTTTCCTCAATAATCTTTTGTTTTTTTTTTAATTTTATTATTCATATTCGTTTGTATTTGTGATACCGCGTCCTTCAAATCTATTTTAACATTATCTAATATATTGATAATTCATTTGTGATATCAACTTTTAGATTTTCCATCTTGGTATCAATGTTTTCAGACAAATCTTCTTTCATATCTTTGATCTCTGTTTTCATACTATCCATTTTGGTATCCATATGTATAGACAAATCTACTTTCAAATTTTTCATCTCTGTATCCATATTTGTGAGCAAATCTTCTTTCAAATTTTTCATCTTTGCTTACATATTTACATTTAAATTTTCCATCATTTGTTGCATCATGAACATCATTTGACTTAATGATGGATTATCACTGGTTTTATTTTTTATAGGTTTGTCAATAATATCCATAGTTTCTGGAACATGAATATCTAACATAGAATTAATCTCAGACACATCTATATCTATTTATTCATTGATACTATTCATAGCATCATTGGCTATATTTGAACTAAGTACCTCAGTTCGCATTTCTATAATATTATCAGTATTAGAAGAAAATATTTTATACTTACTTCGCGGAATCATAAAACTAACTTTATTTTAGTTATAACTTTACTTATACGATAATATATAATTTATCATAGGATATTTATGCAATGCCTATTTCTTTTTAATATATATATATATATATATATGTGTGTGTGTGTGTGTGTTCTTTGTCTAATGCCTAATTTTAAAATTATATTTTTAAGCAAGTGATCTATTCATTTAAATTTTAACTATTTAATTTTCAAAATCTCCATTATTTTATTATCTACTGTTTTACCATACATTTAATATATGAGATTATTATTAATAATATTTATACGTCAATGTTCTCTATCGCTTTACAAACAATATAGAATCTATGATTCAATGCTATAACGGTATAGAATTTATGATTCAAGTATATAATGATATGGAATCTATGATTCAAGGCACAAGTTGTCTGAGCCATATGCAACGGTATGGAATCTATGATTCAATGCCACAGTTGTTTGTATGTAACAGTATGCACTCTTTCAACGAAATAAGTTAAGGCAGTCACAACTCACTATAGTCAGATTTAAGGTCTTCATATAGAATGCCACGAATGATGTGATTTAATTTTGATATAAAACTATCTGTTCCCAATAAATAATTTATTATTAATAAATTATTATATCTAATCCACATCAAATCAATTTTCATGTTAATTGACTTAACCGTTATACTCAGATTTCGAACTCATGGAAGTTTAACAATTGACTCTCTTCAGGGGTTTCTATCAATTTACTAGAGTAGTGATAATAATAAACCTTACTAACTCTTTAAAATGGCTTTCATTAAGTTAATCCAATAATCAATAAAAATTATTATACTAAATGTTTGTCCTTATCTTATAAAATCAAATAAATAAATAAGATAAAATTGAAGTCTTCATTTAGTTTAATATAAAAACATAATTATTTATTTAACAAATAAATAACTTAAACTTTATAATATATAAAAATTATTTATATGTCTACATCCTTATATTAAAAATATAAAAATTATATTTACCTATGATATATATATTTTCTAACTTATAACATTCCATGATTTTATAATGTATATAAAATATAAGTATCTAACAATTAAAACTTCTAAATTAACATTATTATATATTAATTAGATTATACAAATAACAATCCAATTATTTGTATATAATGTTTTCATTCGTTAAAATAATTGTACGTAATCTATGTTTATTAATATATATATATATATATATATATATATATATATATATATATATATATATATATATATATATATATATATATATATATATATATATATATATATATATTTCATATCAATGTTAGTCATTTATCCACTTATCATACATAATGGTTATTAGACTATTGGGATTAGTACAAACAAAGTAGTGTCATATCTTAAAAAATAATAGTCTGTGAATTGAAAAATAATTTAATTTTTACCTCTAATTTCACTTTATCCCTTTGTATTTTTATATGCCTTTCCCATATTAATATTTCTTAACCTATATCCAAATTTTTATTAATTATAAATAAAAACAAAAATATTTTAAACTATTAATTCTTTCTTATTATTCATTTCTTTAACAAAATGAATTCCGTAATAAAGGAAATGAAATTAATGTTTCCCAATTATAATTTTTGAAAATTAAATGGTATTTATAAAAGTTAATGCAATAGTCCTAGATGTTCCTGGAATTCATGAATGAAAATTCTTCAAAGATACAATTCTTAATTCATTAGTTGTTATACATTGAAGAAAATAATAGGAGATCTAATGTTGATGTTTAGTTTCTTTTTTGCATATAGATGTCACCTTTGTTAATACACAGTTCTTTTATTAACAATTATAATTCCATTTTGAAGATATAGCTTCTATATAATTTTAAAGGCATTTGACAAAAGATGTTATTCATATATATATATATACATATATATATATCTTTACAATATATATATATATATATATATATTGTAAAGATATATAGATATGTCATTACATTAATTTAAAATAAAAACTTAAAAGTTCGCAAATAAAAGTAAAAAACTAAACGCTAAAATTAAAAATGTCTGTTATACGTATATACATTCGCACAGATGCTAAACTTTAAAAATATTTTTTTTTAATAAATAAAAAAAAAAGGTATTTGAATGTATATTTTAATAAAAAAATAACGTAAGTTCAAATAAAAACAGGTATTAATTAATTCCTGTAATCTATAAATGGAAATGATTGTTTACTAATTATCTAAAAGCTGTTTAATTAAAAAGTCAGATGGAAAGTTAGATAAGAGAAGAAAGGGATTTTAGCTTGACCAATGGAAGCCAAATAATGGCCCGGACCATAACGAAAAAACAGAACAGTGACGTTTTTGTTCATGGAATCCATAGGAGGACTATAAAAAAGAAAAAAATATTGAGTTCCAGTGAGAGAGTTTTTCCAACTTGATTTGATGACAATGGTAAGACACACTTGCCATTCTCTCTCATTTTTTTTGTTTGTTTTAAAAAAAAAATAAAATGAAAAGACTGTGATACCAGAATGGAACCAGCTAATGCTACCTCCAGAACATTTTCTTCGAATGGAGACGCCGTGGGAATTGCCAATGGGAACATGGACTATATGAAATGAACAATTATTAAAATCAATTAAGAACTTTCGTCAAGTTTTATAAATTGATAAACAAGCCAACTTAAAAGTTAAAACGGACTCTTATCTGACTTTCGTAAGTTTTTAAATCAAATTAATAATGTTTAATTTTATATGTTTTCCGATTGATAAACATCTTTTCCATTATTTTTTTTCTTATTGTAAAGATTATTTAAATGCATGAAATTTAAGTTGTTTATAGACGCTTGCATGGATTCGTTTGCGGTTAATTATATTTTGGTTTTCATATTTGATCAAAATATATATAGACATTCGATAAATCATGATACCTTATGGTGAGTATCTAAAATATATTTATTCGGATGTCTTTTAAGTTATTGGTGACAACGCAAGTATCTTATGGTGAATACTATTGGGTTACTTATAAGTTTCCCTCTGCGATTGTCGGTATCAATAATTTTGTATTTTGATCGTTTATGTTTATTTTGAAATGTTTTTGACTGTGGAATCTATGTAATCGATCTATACCCAACATTTTTAAACTCATTTGTGCGAACGTATCTAAATGTTAAACTTAAGTCGGGCGTGAATGGCTATATAGATTTGTAAAGTTATATTAGGGAGGGAAATCTTAGGTTATTTGTGTCGTTGTTGAATTGGGTCAATGGATTGGATATATTTGTGTAATTAGTAGATGTAGTATGAGTTTCGCTACGTGCAGAATCGCTGTATACACCGCACCAACCCTTTGCCTATGGATGGGATTGTAAGTCGGCAAAAAGGATCACAGTCCCTTCCTATGTAGTTTTTATTTTATTGTTCTTCTTGCTATACAGATGTCATATTCCTGTATTAGACAAGAGTCAATGTTTTCTTAAACTATATTGTTCAGATGTCCATTCCTGACAGTATAGTATCTTTGTGCTGTTGTATTTTCATGCTACATTGAATACATAAATGTATCGGATGGATTGATGCCAGTTTGACTGCGAATTTTAGCCTAGGGTTAAATAGGGATAGAATGTTTTATTTTCAAATGCAGATCTATGTAGTCTATTCATACTTGACAAATCTAAATAAAAAAAAATTTAAAATCATTGAAATTTATATAAATGTAAAGTTAAAGAGTAATAAGAATATAAAAAATCTAAAAATGTTAAACCTATTCCTCGAGTTTAGAATGATTTTATATGTGCGTAAATAAATATTTTATGTGTTAATTTCTGGCAGTGCCCTTTTATTCTTTTATATTTAGGATATAAAATTAAGTTATATTTTATTATCTCTGCTACTCACTGAGCTAGTGACTTGGGCTAACAACCGGAATCAAAATTTAAGAAAAAAAATTTTTTTTTTGACTTACGTATCTGCCTACTTTATAAATTTTTCTAGGTTCAAATGCCTAGATGGCGCCCTGTAGTGCAGTTTACATAAGTCTACATTAAAAAAAAGAATTTACTTAGTGTTAGTAATTACGTTACACAAATTTGTTATATATGAAATTTCAAAAGGACAAAACTTTTTTTTTTTTAAAGACAAAACAGTAATTACAAATATAATGATTAAAAAAAAGTTGACTGATGATTTCTTACTACCAGCTAAATTTCTGCCCCCTCCCTTCCAAGTTTCATTTCTTCTACCTTTAAATATTATTTAGGCAAGTTAAACGATTAAATTTTAAACAAGACTTTTTTAAAAAAAAATTATGATTTATATTTATTAATTACATTTTATTTATTACTTTTTTATTCCTCATATTTCTCTTTACATATGCGCAATTTTTCTTACTGGCAGTACCTTTTTACACAAAATTTAACTATAACTTTACGTTAATACAAAACATATATCTATATAATTTTCAGAAAAAATTTACGGGCATGATTCCCTTTTAAAATTCTCAGGGCACTCGTGTTTATTAAAGATCGGCCCCACGTTGGGCGCCAGTTTGTAATGACCGGAATCAAAATTTAAGAAAAAAAAAATTTTTTTTGACTTACATATCTGCCTACTTTATAAATTTTTCTAGGTTCAAATGCCTAGATGGCGCCCTGTAGTGCAGTTTACGTAAGTCTAGCTTTCTCTGGATCGTTACAATATATATATATATATTCTACCCGTGCCAAACGTCATTCTCACTTCCAGATAGTATATGATATAAAGTAAAACGGGTTCTAGCTCAGTTAATAATTAATAAATAAAATATTCAGCATTAAAATTAAATATTTCACTAGCTCAAATTTAAAATACGAATAAGGTTCATTTTATAAAAATAAATTGAATAAATATTTAATATTTTCATGAGACTTGGAAGTGAAAATACAGGTGACAAGATAGATTACATTGAGCCAACATCCTACAAGATATTACCTCAATGGCATAAGAACACTACCCCCCCCCCTATTACTATTTCAAATAAATAAACTTATAGTATTCTTACGACTTTAAATAATTCCTACTCATTAAGATTAAACTGATAATTAAATCTTAGTCTTCTATTTATAATAATCTAGCTCAATAAAATCTCAGGTTCATGAAATTTACTTTAAGTTAATTAAAATTACGATAGTAAAATATGAAAAGGGATTTTATGTCATAATCTACTACACTAAACTAATAATAATAAAGCAATAGTAATATTCTTCATTTGTATAACTAACTCTGTATATCCTTTCTTATACTATAACTTTATTACCATAATAAAACAATAAAATAATTTAATATAATCTTTTATCTTCATGTAATAATATAATAAATACGTGGTAGCATTTGATAATCTGACAAATAAAAGTGTGTGGCAATTGATAGCATATAATCCAATGTATTATTATGATAACTAACTTATGACCATAAGATAATGTAAATGTGATTACTTAATAAATAATCCAATTCTTAAAATAATTCTTTATTTATTTCTGTGCAAAAAATATTGGGTTTACTTTTATTAACTCTGTGTTCAACTTCATGAAGATGGAAAAAAAATAACAAACCAACACACAAATTTTGAGGAAAACAAAATTTTAATAAAGTTTATTATAACATTAACAACATAACAATTTATTTACAATATGTACATTTTAAACATCTGAAAGATTGGTACCATTATACATTCTTTATATTCGAACCTTGTTAAGTCTTTACTCTGACTTAAATAAAAATAATAATAAAAAAATGATACAATATTATTAATCCTTGTTTGATCAATCTTATATAAAAAAATTTGTACTTATTTAATGCTTACTCAAAATATATTTTACATCCTTTAGCTATTATTTATTCAGTATGTTTCTTTTTTAAAAATTTTATAGAAAACATAATACGGATAAATATAAAATAATACTAATCGAAAACATGGATATCCTCTTTTTACTAGACAATTTCACTTTAGCAATATTATCGATATTACGTAAAATATCTATTGATAATTTATCTCCAAATTATGGATATTATTGTTCACTACATTGGATTTATCAACTATAATACATTCCATTATAACAATATTATACTACTATAGAATTATAATTACTAATACATTTTCTATTATTGAATAAATATAAATTGTACCTAACTTATTGTGTAGATCGTTTTTACTTTATAGAATTATATTAAAAATATGCAGTACTTTTTAATTTAAAAATTGAAATAAATACTTTAATATTATTTAATATTTAAAAAAAAACAACAACTTTGCTTTACATATTTTATTCTTAAGATCTTATATTTATTTTCCAAAAATAAATAACTTTATAACATATTTTATGATTCTTTCATTTGAAGTCCATTGGATTTCCAATTCCAATTCATACAAATTCTATTTCTTCATACACGTAAATGAACTCATCTCATTCCAAACAATTGCATATCTTTAACTCTAAAATCATCTATTATTTTCTTTTAAATATACTATACTGTACGATGTAGCTACTTTTTGAAAAATAGATAGCGAATATATTTATAGGATGGGAAAGAAAAACTAGAGTATAACACATAACTCATACCGAAATATACATCATGGCACAGTGTAATTATAAAACTAGAGGGAAGACCTTTTCCTGTCTAATATCCTCAAATACTATAAATGATGTCAAGCTATTCATTCAGCTTTATTGATCATCAATGCTCCAAGAAAATAAACACTGTCCAAAATAAGCATACAATTGCAGGGCTATGTTAACTGCATTGCACATTCACAAATATTATGAAATACTATTCATATCCCAAATATCCTAACTTAATAATCTCCTGGATTCATGTTTATTATATTACTAATACCAGGTCACTATCCTATTCTTTTTTCCTAAAGATCTACCAGGTTTTTACATCGACAAATTTACTAGCTTGCATATTCAAATAATAAATAAGATTCAACTGTAATTAGAGCAATCTTACTAAACCATAAGAAAAGTTTACTTTACTTTAGTATTCTAAACTAAACACATAATATTTTGATCATCCAGAAATATGAAAGTTCTTTAAAAAAAATCATATAAATATTTATTATCATGTTGGGTTATATTATCATTATAAAATCATAGTATGCATATTCCAAATAACTCCTGATCTCACAATGTTTTAAAATATGTTGTATAATGCATATTTAACATTCATACATCATACATTATGACATAAGCAATCTATAAAAAGAAAAAAAAATACATCATAATAAATATCAATAATTCATTAATTGTTACCAAGTGACATTAGCTCATCTATATCACTTTTGCAGTCTTCTTTTCTCCAACTGGATATAACATCTTATACATAAAATACACATCCATGCTTCTATTTAAAATATTCTAAATTAAGTTATTAAATATTATACTATAGGATTCTATACCATAAATAATTAATATTCATGTTCCTATACTTATTAATCAAAAATTTACATTTTAAAATAAATAATAAATAAATCAAAAAACATATTTACATAAACTTCAGATGAAACGTATATTTTTCCTAGGTTCAAATATTCCCATTTTCTTTCTCAAAGTTTTTCTTTTCAAAAGTTTTTTTTTTTAAAAAAAAAAAAATGTTCTCTTCAAAAACGCTTTATTTCTTCAAGAGCATTTTTACCTTCCCCTGTTACTATGATGTTGCTATGACAACGAACAAGACAATTTGTTGGTCGGGCGGTGGTGAGCAATTTTAAAAAAAAAAAAAATACATAGTAAAAAAAATAATATGGATGACGTCTTTTTGAATCTTGAAATTAAACAAAAATAATTATCAATCCATTTTAGCAAAATTTATAGATAAATAGTTTATGGATTCTATAAACTAGAAAGATAATTATTGGAATCATAATAAAATACACTATTCAAAATAATAATTCGAAAATTCTGTTCTGGAATATTCCTATGTTAGTTAGGTGATGCATCCTTCGACTTAACTAAAAAAATATCCGGATAAACTTATTGCGCAATCTTTATTTCCATGGCTCCATCCTTTTATTTATTTATGTATTCATTTCTCCCATAAGTTTCTTATTTAGTACATTTACTTCCATTTAGTACTTTTCTCATCAGTTTAAAAACTTCAAGTTTTTTAAAAATCCTTTCTAAAATGCGTTTAACCCTTTTAAGACCGTAAGTTTTATATATCAAACGCTTTAGCAAATATTTTCCGTGATTCACTTTCTTAAATAATTTCTTGCAAAATATTCTTTAAAAATGTTTCCTTCAGAAAGGATAACATTTTACTCTTTTAACATAAAATTTTATCAATTATCATAAAGTACAGTTGTCTTATTATTACTTAATTTTAGACAAGTTTATCTTCCATATAAAAATAATGCATCTTTACCTTTAGATGGTAAAATATCTTTCTATCTGGGCTTCTGATACAATGTCCACATTACTATTTTATTCATTAGAACAATCCTCCTGTTCATTATTAATGAAACTGTATCAACAAATATTATATACATTTTTAAAATATTATAAACTGAATATACTTTACTTCTTGACATATCCACTTATTATCGCGAAGTTCTAAGTCAGACTTTGATAAAATACCACCGGCAAAGAAACTTTAAAACTTTAGCAAAGCATTTTTAATGAAGTTACTAAATATATTATAGTTCAACTCTCTTTTGCAAATATTTTTTTTTAATATCAATTAGCTTTGCAAATAAAATTGTACGAGAGTACAAAATTGACTAAATAAAAAAAAAATTAAAATTTAATATCACCTTTATATCTTCTGACATATTTTAATATGACTCTTTATCACCCCCGTGCAATGGTATTTATCTTCCAGAAGAAATGTCACTTGATTGGTTGATTCCCAATTTTAGTTTGAGATCAATTTTACATATAATTCAGTTTTACAGAATTCTTTTAAAATAAAAATTATGACGTAATAAAACACAAAATATTATTTAAAATATTACTTTGAAATTGATTATTACTTGGATAAATTATTTAAAAATATTTTAAAATTAACTTTTAGAATAATATTTAATGAATTTATTCCATTTCTAATATTTAATTTATCTATTTTTATTTAAACAAAATATCAATGTTTTATTAACTGTACTCGTCTTTACTGCATTGTTTAAACATGCAATACCGACAATTAACTGGATATTTGCTATTAGCTTTTATGATAAGTAAATAATTCTATTCAATCCTATGATACAACTTTTAAATATTTCAAACTTTGTTATTACTTCAAACAAGTGTGTGTGTGTGTTTAACCATGTATTAAAAGTCACATGATCAATATACAATTATGGCAGACGATTTTCAATCTATTTCTCTGTCTAAAATAAGAAAATTGCAACACTTTATTATATTATATAAAATAATAATAAAATTTTGGAAAAATAATCTAAAATATAGAATTAAATACAGTTTTACTATCATAAAATTACTTTTAAAATATACGACATTAATTAATTATCAAATATAATTCATAACTTTAAATATAATCATCATCATCATTATCAACCATTATCAATCCACTGCAGGATGAAGGTCTCTCCAAGTTTAATCCATCTTCTCTGATCTTTAGCTTCTCTTTTCCACATCACCCCTGCACACTTTCTTATTTCATCCATCCATCTCACATGTGGTCTCTTTCTGGGTCTTTTACAATCTCTTGGAATCCAGTTTAAAATTTAAATTGTCCATCTGTTATCATCTCTTCTAACAATATGTCCAGCCCAACTCCACTTCAATCTTTTAATTTTTAAAATAAGGTCAGTAACACCTGTTTGTTCTCTTACCCATACATTGTGCTTACGATCTCTTCTTGTTACTCCCAACATACATCTCTCCATACTTCTTTGAGTGGTCTGAAGTCTCTGAATTGCTCTTATATTAAGTGTCCAAGTTTCAGATCCATAAGTAAGAACTGGTAAAACACATTTGTTAAAAACCTTCCTTTTCAAACACATAGGCATATTTCCTTTTAGTATCAAGTTATTTCTACCAAAAGCACTCCAACCAAAATTAATTCTATGATTAATTTCCTCCATTATGCTCCCATCTGTATTAATAATCTGACCAAGGTATTTGTAACTGTTAAATTCTTCTAATTCATCATAATCAATCTTTATTTTCATATTTTGAGCAAATCGATTAAACATTACTTTAGTCTTTTTAACCATTTATCTTTAGTCCTACTTTCCTACTTTCATCTGATAATTCCTGCAACATTTCCTGCAGATCTGAAGCATTATTTCCAAAAACAACTATATCATCTGCGAAATCTAAATGACTTAAATAATCACCATTTCCTTTCACTCCTTTAGTTTCCCATTTTAATCCACAAAATACTTCATGCAGCACTGCTGTAAAAAGTTTTGGAGATATGGAGTCACCTTGTCTTACACCTTTCTCAATGTTGACTTTCCCAGTGTCATTATGTAATCTAATTGTTGCTGTTGCATTTTTATAAACATTCTTTAAAATATGACAATATCCTGGATCTATACCTTGATGATCTAATGCTTTAATCACTGAAGAAATGTTTATAGAATCAAATGCCTTTTCATAATCTACAAATCCTAAGCATAATGGCAACTCATATTCATTTGTCCTTTCTATAACTTCTCTCAATACCTGGATATGATCTACTGTACTAAACCACTTTTAAATCCGGCTTGTTCTCTTGGTGGTGGAAATCCAATGTTCTCTGTAGACGAGTAGTAATTATCTTGGTAAAAATTTTATATAAAACTGATAAAAGGCTGATAGGTCTGTAATTTATAATATCTTCTTTATCACCTTTTTTAAATATTAGTATTATTACTGCATTCTTCCAATCATCCGGTACATCTTTATCATTTAGACATTTGGTATATAACTTTGCTAAAAAAATTTCTATTTCTTCACCTTCTTCTTTTAATATATCAATTATAATTCCATCATTACCTGGAGCCTTTCCTTTCTTCATAGATTTAATTGCATGTCTCACTTCTTCATTGAACATTCTGGGCAATTTGGAAGACGTAATAGATATGGGAGGTACTTGTTCTTTATTACTATATAATTCTTGATAAAAATCTTCTATCAATTTCATGATATCATCTCTCCTTTTAGTAATAATTCCATCTTTTTTTCTTATTGCAGATATAAATTTTCTACCAATACCAAAATGTTGTTTTACATTCTTAAGACTTTTATTTTCTTCTACAGCTTTCCTTGCTAGTTCAGTGTTATACTTTCTTATATCATTTTCAACTCTTTTCCGCACCATTTTACAAAATTCGAGATATTCAATTCTTTTTTATGCATCATTTTTGTATATCTTTATATTCCTTCTTTTCTTTATAAATTCTCTAGTCTCAGTAGAAATTTTATTGGTCAATTGTTGTTTCTTTCTACCAGCTATCTTTGTTGCAGTTTTCAAAAGTGTATCAGTTATTTTCATATTAATTTCATTCAAATCTGAATCATGTTCAAAATCTACTAATACTTGAAACCGATTTGTAAGTTCTAATTTAAATTCATTAGAATGTTTCTGAAGGTTAGGGATATCAACTGTAAATATTGTTTTTCTTAATAATTTTTGTCTCTCAAGTTTTACATTAACACGTATCTTACACCTTACTAATCGATGATCACTTCCTGTGTTAAATTTATTAAGAACATTAAAATCTTGAAATATGTATTTCCTGTTAGTCAAAATATAATCCAATTCTGCTGTACCTTCATTTGGATGCTTCCATGTCCATTTCCTTTTAACATTTTTTTTCAAAAAAAGAATTCATAATATAAAGTTTTTCTTTTTCTGCAAACTCCACAAGTCTATGTCCTCTCTCATTTCTATTACCATAACCAAAATTACCCACAGCACTTTCATCTTTCATTTTTTTACCAATTCTAGCATTAAAGTCTCTCATAACAGTTTTAAAATGGTGTTTACTCTGATCAAAAGCCTTTTGTACATCCATATAAAAATCTTCTACTACTTCATCACTATGAGAACTTGTTGGGGCATAAACCTGAATTATCTGCATTTGGTATCTGCTATTAAGTTGTATAACTAATCTTGTCACTCTGTCCGATACACCATCAATCTCCACAATATTGTTCTTCCACTTTTTATTTATAATGAATCCTACTCCACTTGTATTTCCAATATTTGTGCCTTTATAATAGAGTATATGTCCACTTTTTAAATCAATTGTCTCTTCACCCTTTCTTCTAACTTCACAAAGTCCAATAATGTCCCATTTAATATAAGAGAGTTCTTCTTCTAATTCTTGCAATCTTCCTTCACTTGAAAGTGATCTGCAGTTGTAAGTACCTAAATAACAAGCCATCATCAAATGGCAGCCTGGGTCTGCAATCAGGGGATTCTTAGCACCCTCCGTCTTCGGCCACCGACCGCTGCCTTGGTTGGTGACTTTACAGCCTCCTGGGAATAAGGGCCATGCTTTATTTTTGTCTGTCATAATTGTATATATGTATTGGGGAAAATATTTATCATTTACACAAACATTCATTCTGCCTTATCAGGCACTGAGAAGAAAGGTCATGGTGTTTCTTGATCTTAAACTCAGAGGTAAAAAGCCAATAAACTCACCATGCTGGCTAATGCGTGTTGGTGAGCAACCCATCCATGTTCGTATACTATATGAATAATCACATAGTAATAACAGCTGCAACAACAAGAACGTATGGAGTGGACATTAGGTATTTGCCCTGCTCGGTTCCTTTAAGGCCTCCAAGAGGAATCAAAGGGTCTCCTTTCAGTTAATAGCAAAACTCCTTTCTGCAGCCATACCTTTAAATATAGCATTTATTAAATACAAGTTTAAACCATTAAAATTTAACATTTAAATATATTTTTAACTATTTATAGCTGAGTTATTTAATATGTCCAGCTTTTGCAACCATATGCAACCATATTTTAAGTTTTACATAACTATTCCTAAATGATTCACTATAATTTTTATATACTATGTATTTTATTTAGATTCAAATTGTACCCTATAATATTATTAACAAAATATAATTAACATATCAAAAGAACATACTTTAAAATTTAAAATTTTTAGTAATCTATTGTACTTGACTTTTTCTGACCTATTGAAAAGGGTACAATATATATATATATATATATATATATATATATTGTACCCTTTTGTCTACTCAAATATATATATATATATATATATATATATATATATATATATTTGAGTAGACAAGCACATTTCATATATCCCATGAAAAATTGGTGTTCTACCCACTTTGCATTTTCCTTATAATGTAAAATTGATTAATTTAATTTAAGTGAAGTTTTTATAAACATGTTCTTTTTAAAACAAATTTTACATTTAGAACTCCAATTAGAACGATTTTTATAAAATACGAAAATATATTCAAATTAAGTAATTTAGAAATTACTTTTTTTTAAAAATATTAGAAATTTCTTCTAATAAGTATTAAATCATTCAAAATATAGATTTTACCCTATACACTGTTCTTTTATATTGAACAATGTAAAAATCTTTTTGAGGATATAGCTGAAAGAATAGAATCCTTAGTCTTCTAATAAAAAAAAATATTATTTTTTATCTATAGCTGCATGAGCTTGCTGAAGCATATCATATTCTATATTGTTACATTACAATTCGATATTAAAACATCTAAGTTAACTTTATTTTTTTTAATTCCATAAACTGCATGTAAACCTAGAGGTCATCACCTTGTCAACTGTCTTTTCTCAACAATGATTTTTCATTTTAAAGAATAAAAAATACTAATTTACTAAATTATATATTTATTTTTATAAATATAATAGGAATACAAATATAATGTATACATATTGATTATATGTATGTGCAGGTATTTATATCATCCTACAATTTGCAGGCTCATCTATGTCAAAACATTTAAATATTGATATCCACCATTTTGACTTGATCACACAAGTCATCTATTGGGTGATAAAAGGTAGAAAGACAGTTGTAGAGGTGCTACAATCACCAATTTGAAAAAAAAAGTTCCACCGATAGCAAAAATGTTAAATTAAGAATGCTTTTTAAAGAAATTTTTCCAAATAGGAGGAGGTTTGCTTGTATCATCTTGTTTATTAATACAATCTGGCCTTTTAAGTATGTCAATGGCTTCTCTAATTTTGCAGTGGTAGAGATTATCACATCTAGATATGATTCTGGTATTAGAAAAATCAATTTTATGACCTGAATATATAGTATGTAATGAGATTGCTGATGATAATGAGTTTTGTTTAACTGCATTAGCATGCTCATCTCTCCTAACACTGATGCAATGATTACTCATACCTATATAAGCAGCTTTACAATTTTCACATGAGATTTGATAAACACCATGAGATTCAAGAGAGATTGAATCCTTAGGCTTGGTAATTATACTGCTGATTTTTTTAGAGTAGAAAATGATGTATTTATATTATAACCGTTTAATATGCATCCAATACTGTCTTTAGTTCCTTTTACATATGGAACACAAATCCTAATAGCTGATTTATTGTCATTTTGTTTCCTATTTTGTCCATTTTGATCTTGAAATAAGGCTTTTTAATAAATTTATAATTATAACTATTTGCTAATAAAACAATAATATGATTCATTTCTGCTTTCATATGTGACTTATCAGAAAGGTTAATTGCTCTACTTTTAAAAGTTTTGGCTATGGAAACTATCTGAGTTGGGTGATGATGTGAATGTAGATATAAATATCTGTTCATGTGTGTATTTTCTCTGTAAATCAAAAAAGGTAAACTGTTTGGTATTCTGGCGACTAGAACATCAAGAAATGGGAGTTTTCCATCAGACTCTGACTCCATAGTAAATTTAATATGAGTATGCATATTATACATTTAAAAAACTCTCTTGTAAATAGTGCAATTAACCTTTCATTTATGAAACATCTGAAAGAAAAAATAAATCATATTAATAATGTTTTATTAGAAAATAGTTATAATTATAAATTTATAAAAAAAGCCTTATTTCAAGCCCAAAATTGACAAAATAGGAAACAAAAAGATGAGAAATCATCTATTAGGATTTGTGTTCCATATGTAAAAGGAACAACAGATAGTATTGGATGTATATTAAAATGCTATAATATAAATACATAATTTTTTGCTCATCAAAAGATCAGCAATATAATACCCAATCCTAAGATTCAATCCCTCTTGAAATTCATGTGAAAATTGTAAAGCTTCTTACATAGGTATTAGTAATTGTCACATCAGTGTTAGGAGAGATGAGCATGCTAATGCAGTTTAACAACACTCATCATCAGCAGGACTCTCACTCCATACATATGATTCAGTTCATAAACTTGATTTTTCTAGTACCAAAATCATATCCAGATGTGATAATCTCTACCAGTGCAAAATTAGAGAAGCCATTGAGATACTTAAAAGGCCAGATTGTATCAATAAGTGAGATGATACAAGCAAACTTCCTTCTATTTGGAAAGATTTTTAAAAAAATCATTCTTATTTTAACATTTTTGCTATTGTTGGAACTTTAACGTTTGTTTTTTTCAAATCGGTGATTGTAGCACCTCTACAACCGTCTTTCTACCTTTTATCACCCAGTAGATGACTTGTGTATATCAATATTTAAATTTGTTATCATGGATGAACATGGCAAAATATGTATTTTATATATGCAACCCATGAAAATCATATATATATATATATATATATATATATATATATATATATATATATATATTATTCTAGTAAAGGCCGTTTTTACTTCATAAAAAAATCTGTAATGGATGATAATAAAATGAAAACTTAAGTAGCTCCCTTTTTCTGTATTTTTCTCTGAAAATAGGATATGATAAAAACATTCTGCTTTAGTGGTATTTCAAAAATGGAGAATTTGCCATGAAACTATTTTCATTTTGAAATTATTATGGTTGTAGTTACTTTTTATGTATAAGAATAAATAACATAGCTTTACCTTAAGTCTGTTACCAAGCAATATACAAGTCATCTATATATGTCAATTAAATGAATGATTTTTGAGGTAATAAGTCTAAAGTACAAATTTCTATGTATTGAATGAACAACACACTTAACATTGTTAAGATAGCGGAGTTCGTCAGATTGCCAAGAACTTATTTATTATGTTGCCCACCGTATACATTGTAAGCATTTAAATGATTTCACTAAACTAACTAGTATATCAGTTGTTCTACCGTTTTATATTTTTAATGTTGAAAATAAATGTTTTGAATTTTTTATGCATGATTTTGTAGATCGACAACAGATGTATTATATAAGCCACAAGTTTTGTTAAAGATGAATGGATATCTTGTAACATTCACTATACGATAGAGAAGTCTATTTGTTTAGATGATTTTCTAGATCCATAAATCTTGAGACAAATAAAATCTTTTCACCAGGGAATACATTTTTTTTTTCAGTGGGTGAATTGTTAATAACAGCTATTTTTGTTCTTTCCACAAAGGTAGTGTGATATTGATTTGTTTTATATAGGAATTCTCCTTTAGCAGAACTAGAAATTTATTTTTCTGCAAGTTATGTCCATGACTTTAGTGGTTCCACTAGGACAATATCGTTTGCTATGTCTGAAGCACAACTTTGGTTGCAATGGATTATATTTTCTTTAAAATCTGCTTTGCTTCTTTGAGATTTTACTTTACGAGAAATAGTTTTTTTTAAAAAAAATGTATATAAATATTAGCTCTAGCTGTATAAACTGTTGAAGTGTTAATTTAATTAAGAACAGAGTTTACATTATAAATATTTTAAAATAATATCTAGGAAAAACAAGCTTAATACTTTTTTTTTTGTTGGTGTAAAATCTCATCTAAAGAGGTTTTTTTTTTTAAAAAACAAAAAAATTATAAGTAGTGATTATATTTTAGGAGATTAATTTTGGATTTTGAATTTATTTTAATAATTTTATGTTTGAATGTATAAGGATTGATAATTTACAATATTATGAAAATTAAATAACAATAATGGTGTATTCTGGTGCTAATAGATAAACATAATTCTAATAATAATGTATCTATTGGCAGCAGTTTTACCATTTAAAGAAAACAGAACAACTGACTTTTTCTGCAGAATTCAATTAATTTTATATTTTGTATGAATATTTATTTTAGAAGAAATGAATATAAGATCATGTTAGGACGTTAAGAAAAAATTATTATATGTATTTTACCATTTAAATCGCATTTTTCAAACATTATTACTTATTTGATTTATTCTTTACTTTATAAAATTAATCCGTATTTCATTAAAATATTACCTATTGAATATTATAAAATTTGATCATCCTAAGGGCATAATGGTGCTGTTTCTATGCTAAAGCACATAAATATGCTGTTTACAAGGCCGCTCTTAGATCTTACAGCATGTAAACTGTTCAAACCCTAAGATGTTGAAGTGCACCCTTAGCCCAACATCTCTAGCATGTTGAACATTATTAGTGACGAGTATGGACACTCTCTATAGACATTACTCTTAACTATTGTACAGCGTATGATATGAAGGTTTCTGTAGTTGTAATGATGAAAAGTATATTAGAACACTGCTTATGACTTGTGATTGTTTTGGTGATTAATATTTACTAAGGCTGTAACCTCAAGAAAATGCGATAGTAGGGACCTCTACAGGTCTTAACCACAAGCAAACGTTTTGGAGAATATTACAAATAAGTATTCATATTTTTCCATTGCTGGAGGTCATTCCAATCCCAAGATACAAATGAATCACAAATAGATACAAACTAATTAAGGGCATTGTAATACCAGCTCATAGGGTTGTGATAATGATAAAAACAGCTGATCCTGAGAAAATGATATGTTAAAGAATATGAAATGAAATTGGTCTAGGCAAACAAATATTTTCAGACAATTCAATTCATTTTTATTCTTCATGCTAGTCTGGTGTATTATAGACATTTATCACTAGTCACAACCATCAAATATGAAATGTCAAATGTGATCATAATACTTATTTGAATTTTTTAGATTAAACCAAATAAAGAGTTAAGTTTTATTTAAATAAAGTGCATGTAAATGTTCTTACATTGCATCTTGAGCAAATTATTGTGAACAAAAAAAGTAAAGGAAAATTAGTTTAACCAGCTGTAAAATTAACAATAGAAAAAAAAAAACATTATCATAATGATTATCATGTCTGTAATAAAATTTTTAACTACATCGCCTTTATAAAATTGCAGAGTTATGAAGTTTTACAATATTTAACTAATATACATTGCATGTTTAAATAATAAAATGCTTTTATAATATTCCAACTTTTACCATGTATATATGCTCTTCAGGTGATCTTCACAATAAAAACAGCTGCTAGACCATACTCTCTGCCAACACAAACTTTATTCCAATGGTAACACATCATTTGCCAAAATATATACTGATCTACATTTACTGTGACAGCCTTTTATAGCTAATAATGTTTAATTACTTCAATTCAATTCTATAAGGTGTTTATTAATAAGCAGCATAAATAAGCCACTCTCCTTCTATTCATGATAATTAATCATAATTGGATTTAGAATAAGGAAAGCAAGCACGAGTGTGTGTGGCACAACTGTTCCCAAAAGCTATTAATACAAAATAGCTAACTAAAACTAATAACCTAGCTGAGCGCTTTCAAAGGATCTTGCCTTCATAATCATTGCTTTATCAAAAAAAAATGAATTAGCATATTTGCATATCATTAAATGTATTAGCAAGCTATGATTATGAAGGCAAGATCCTTTGAAAGGGCTCAGCTAGTTTATTATTTTTAGTTAGCTATTTTGTATTAATTGCTTTTGGGAACAGTTGCGCCGCACACGCACTCGTGCTTGAATACATATATTTCCCAAAAGTAAAATTATTTGACTTAATAAGGAAAGTAGTTAGTCTTGAAATTAGAGTAGGAAAAGTATGTTTCCATGTAAGAAGCTTGTGATGACTTATATTCAGTTATGCCTTTTTATAAAGCTAAGGGTGCTGAGTGATTCTCACAGATCTTTGGTTTGAGAGATTCCCCATAGTACACCACACTGCAAACTGGGAAAGGGCATGAAATTTTGTAAACTATATGGAGAGGTGTTAGAATGGAGTTATGTCTTTGGTATAGATAAACAGATAATTAAGAGATGGAGGCAATATAAAAGCTATTGGAATAGAATCTGAGTACATTTTCCGAAGTCTTGTTGAAATATTGGGAATGTAAGGAAGACTAATCCATATATTTGGTAGATTGTCATTGCTAGGATCTTCATTAATATTCATATATTTTATTACTATATTAATTAATATGGAATGATTGTAGATAAAATCGATGATCATAAGATCTTTAATGTAATCTTTAATGTTAGATTTTATTTTGGCCTCATGTTTAAGCACTTTTTTTAAATAATATATTCAACTGAATATTGTATTTGAACCAGGCTTTGTAAAAATGGCTTTAAATCAGAGACTTAAGAAAAGTATTGTGTAATCACATTTGTCTTGTTTGTGATTACAGTACTAAATGATCATTAAATTATTTGATCAATCATTTTTGCCTGATCATGCTGGGACAAGAGAAGAAACAATAGATGAACTTCTATATGACTTCAACTGTTTGACAGAGTTGACCTCACAATACCATCAAATGATGATGATTCAATCACAGAATACAAATCAACAGATTCTGCATTAGTGTTATTTGAAACATTAACATATGATTGTAAATTAACAACACGGGGCCAAAGACAAGAAGCAGAATAATTCCGAAGAAAATGCATTTTTGTGATCAGTGTATTTTTCCTAAGTATCTTTCTTATTTGAAGCAACATATATTTAATCATTCTGGAAGAGAATTGTATTCTTGTGAAATATGTGATTATGCAACGAGTAAACTGGGTAACTTAAATCGTCATAATTTAACTCATACTGGAAAAAATTATTTAAGTGTGATAAATGTAAATTTTAAACGACTAGTAGTTTTAAACTAAAAAAGCATAAGAAAGAACATACAGCTGAAAACCTCATAAACGTGACCATGTGAATTTGATACAAGACATGCTTTATATAAGAAACAGCATAAAATAAAACATACCGTTGAAAAGCCTATTGATTATGATAAATGGTATTATGTAACAACAACAATGGGTTATTAAAAGCAATATGAAATAACACAAATTAGAATCCAAACATTTAAACATGATCAATGTGCTTCTCGAACTATAAGCAATTTTAAATTTAAAAAAAAAAACAACATAAAGCTAAGCACTCAGATGAAAATCTGTTTCACTGTGCAGTTGAGATAATAATTGTCATAATTCATCTATTTTGACTAATTAATTATTCATCACATTGTAATTAGAAAATTTGGCGAATGATATTTTTCTAATTCTGGGGCAGACACGTTTTCCATCAATAAGTTCAAATACATTTTAAAAACCAATTTAGTTTAATATCTTGTAACTAAATATTTAAAAAGAAACGAAACTCTTTTTAAAGGGTAAAAAATACAATGTATTATTTATAAATGTGAAGATAAAAAGATAAACAATCTAGAAATTTGAACAATCAGAGGAATTAAAGTGAGTATCATATGAATAAACAAGCCTATGGGAAGATAGATAGATAGATAGATAGATAGATAGATAGATAGATAGATAGATAGATAGATAGATAGATAGATAGATAGATAGATAGATAGATGGATGGATGGATGGATGGATGGATGGATGGATGGACGGACGGACGGACGGACGGACGGACGGACAGACAGACAGACAGACAGACAGACAGACAGACAGACAGATAGATAGATAGATAGATAGATAGATAGATAGATAGATAGATAGATAGATAGATAGATTTAATGATTTATTATACTTTCACACTTTTCAATAAAAGTAAAAATAAACAATATCTCTTTTTTTTCATTTTTTTCTTTACTAGAAGAGCGACCTACTGAAATGTTTACAGGTACAATTTTAAATTAAGATAAAAACACTATTTAATATAAAACTAGATGATTTACACATATAAATTTTATGATATTAACCTGCTTTAGATCAACATGGGTGTGACAAGAATCTCAGCCTCTGGATGGTCTTTGAGCATTACATCAGATTTCAATTGTATGGACGGTTAAAGAATTGGAGTGTGGAGTAGTTTGAAACCTGTACATTAAAGTATGAAGGTTGACTATCTTAATATATATCTGAGCACTTATTGCATATATGTGTAGAGATGATAATCAGGACTAACGGATGATTGCTGGTTTAACATGAAATACTTATATTGGTTATTATTTATCTTTTCGACATATATGTGTTCAAGTGTATCAGTGTTATGAGCAAGAGTGGAGAGTGGTGGGTCATGTGAAAGTATGTGCTCATACTATATATATTACATATATTGATATAGGTATATAATAATCCTGTATTTCAGTTATACACGAGTAAATAAATATTAACCCATTAAATTAAATAAAATACTTCTGTTATTAATGTTTATTGGAATGTCTACATTTTAATTATAATAAATGTTGACTAAACAGTTATTATAAAATCAAATATAAATTTTCACTATGACAATGTAAATTATTAAAATGCAAACAATTTAACATATTTCATATGTATGCCCTAAGGTCTGTTTACTTGACTTCCCATGCAATGCTATAGTTTAACTTGAAACACTTCAATAATTTTTATAATTGTTATTATTTGTTGCTTACATTTTTCAGCCTTATCTTGCCAATGAATTATATTAAACCTTGATTTCATCCAAAATATTAATATATTTTATAATATTTGAAGGAAAGGGTAGGTCACTTGGACTTGGTGAGACCAGCTCATATAAATTAGCATTATAAACTTGTGTATATATATATATATATATATATATATATATATATATATATATATATATATATATATATATATATATATATATATATATATATATATATATTAATAATTCAAACAAATATATTTAACACAGTATTCAAAATTAAATAATATATTCTTTACCAGAAGTACTTTCAATTGTTTCACTGACAATCTTTATCAACTGTTAATACAAACATACAAAAAATAAAAACTTGCATTACCCATCATTCAATCTATTCAAATTTCCCACAATTCTATTGTCTTTATATTAGCCGATTGTTTATTCATCAAACCACCTCTATTCCTAGATATCATCATTGCCTCTTTAATTTTACGTTTTTCACTACACCTTTCAATTTGAATAATTTTTATATCTCTATTATTAAATTTAAAACCATAATTACATGTTTTATTTTCATCAAATATAATTGATGGAGTATTCATATTTACTGAAGATATACTTTCTTTCTGTACACGTTTATATAATGTCTTATGATCATTATATAAACGTGTACAGAAAGAAAATATATCTTCAGTAAATATGAATACTCCATCAATTATATTTGATCATAATAAAACATGTAATTATGGTTTTAAATTTAATAATAGAGATATAAAAATTATTCAAATTGAAAGGTGTAGTGAAAAACGTAAAATTAAAGAGGCAATGATGATATCTAGGAATAGAGGTGGTTTGATGAATAAACAATCGGCTAATATAAAGACAACAGAATTGTGGGAAATTTGAATAGATTGAATGATGGGTAATGCAAGTTTTTATTTTTTGTACGTTTGTATTAACAGTTGATAAAGATTGTCAGTGAAACAATTGAAAGTACTTCTGGTAAAGAATATATTATTTAATTTTGAATACTGTGTTAAATATATTTGTTTGAATTATTATTATATAATTTAAAAATACAGACATTTAATGGTTGTAGTTATATATATATATATATATATATATATATATATATATATATATATATATATATATATATATATATTATAGCCCTTGAGTTTGCTCAAGGTTCCATTAAATTTAGACTTAGTTATGTAAGACAGTGTTTAATGAAACTTTTTCTCATGAGTTGTATATTTTTTTAATAGACAAATGTTCTAGCCAATGCTAGATTTGAATCCAAGTCATATTCTTAGGGATTCCGTAGTTTTACTTAGTAGGCAAACTAAACATTTTTTATAAAAGATTTCTAAGCAAAAAAAATGTTTTATTTAGTATTGATTCATAAGACAATTTAATAGGCAAAGATATAATTGAAAAATTTATAGATTAGCAATATTTATACATCATTTTAATAGTTGGAGATTGGAAAGAAGGGAGGGGGTTGTGAGATATACAAAACTACTTTGGATAGTGAAAATAGATAATCGTAATTTTACAATGATAGGATCATCATCATCAACAACCATTATCAATCCACTGCAGGATAACGGTCTGTCCATGTTTAAACCATCTTTTCCTATTTTTAGCTTCTCTTCTCAACATCACACCTGCACACTATCCATCTCACATGTGGTCTCTATCTGGGTCTTTTACAATCTCTTGGAATCCTGTTTAAAATTTCAATTTTCCATCTATTATCATTTCTTCTAGCAATATATCCAGCCCAACTCCACTTCAGTCTATTAATTTTTTTCAATGATGTCAGTAACACCTGTTTGTTCTCTTACCCATACAATGCGTTTTCTATCTCTTCTTGTTACTCCCAACATGCATCTCTCCATACTTGTTTGAGTGGTCTGAAGTCTCTGTAATGTTCATCTATTAAGGGTCAAAGTCTCAGATCTATAAGTAAAAACTGGCAAAACACATTTATTAAAAACCTTCCTTTTCAAACACATAGGCATATTTCCTTTTAGTATCAAATTATTTTTACCAAAAGCACTTCAAACAAGTTTAACTCTATGATTAATTTCATCCATTATGTTTCCATCTGTATTAATTATATGACCAAGGTATTTGTAACTGTTAACTTTTCTAACTCATCATAATAATTTTTTATTCTCATATTTTGAGAAAATCTATTAAACATTACTTTAGTCTTTTTAACATTTATCGTTAGTCCTACATTCCTACTCTCATCTAATAACTCCTGCAACATTTACTGTAGCCCTAAATCATTCTTTGCAAAAACAACTATATAATCTGCAAAAGTTAAATGACTTAAATAATCTCCATTTACTTTCACTGCTTTATCTTCCCATTTTAATCGACAAAATACTTCTTGCAGCACTGCTGTAAAAAGTTTTGGAGATATGGAGTCACACTGTCTTACACCCTTTTCAATGTTGATTTTCCTACTATAATTATATAATTTATTTGTTGCTATTGCATTTTTATAAATATTCTTTAAATTATGACAATATTCTGAATCTACACCTTGATGATCCAATGCTTTAATGTCTGAATAAATATTTATAGAATCAAATGCCTTTTCATAATCTACAAATCCGAAGCATAATGGCAACTCATATTTATTTGTTTTTTCTATAATTTCTCTCAATCCCTGTATATTATCTACTGTATGAAAACCACTTTTAAATCCAGCTTGTTCTCTTGGTTGGTGGAAATCCAGTGTTTTCTGTAGACGAGTTGTAATTATTTTAGTAAATTTTTTGTATAAAACTGATAAAAGACTGATAGGTCTGTAATTTCTAATATCTTCTTTATCACCTTTTTTAAATATTAATATTAATACTCCATTCTTCCAATCATCTGGCACATTTTTTATCATTTAGACATTTGGTATATAACTTTGCTAAAAAAAATTCTATTTCTTCACCTGCTTCTTTTAATATATCAGTTATAAATCCATGATTACCTGAAGCCTTCCCTTTCTTCATAAATTTAATTGCATGTCTCACTTCCTTATTCAAAATTCTGGGCAATTTGAAAGATATTATAGGTATAGGAGGCACTTGTTCTTTATTACTATATAATTCTTGATAGAAGTATTCTACACATTTCATGATGTCACCACTCTTTTTACTAATAACACCATCTTTTTTTTCTTATTGCAGATATAAATTTCCTACCAATACCAAAATGTTATTTTACCCTATTTAGACTTTTATTCTATTCTACAGCTTTCCTTGCTAGTTCACAATTATACTTTCTTATATCATTTTCAACTCTTTTCCGAACCATTTTACAAAATTCGAGAAATTCAATCTTTTTTAATGCATCATTGTGTATATCCTCATATTCCTTCTATTCTTCATAAATTCTCTAGTCTCAGTAAAAATTTTATTGGTCAATTGCTGCTTTTTACCAGATATCTTTGTTGCAGTTTTTAAAAGTGTATCATTTATTTTCCTATTAATGTTGTTAAAATCTGAATCATGTTCAAAATCTACTAATACTTGAAACCAATTTGTAAGTTTTAATTTAAATTCATTAGAATGTTTCTGAAGATTAGGAATATCAATTGTAAATATTGTTTTTATTAATAAATTTTGTCTCTCTAGGTTTGCATTAACATGTATCTTACATCTTACTAATCGATGATCACTTCCTGTGTTAAATTTGTTCTTGAAATATGAATTTTGTGTTAGCCAAAATATAATCCAATTCTGCAGTACCTTCATTTGGATGCTTCCATGTCCATTTCCTTTTAACATTTTTCTCAAAAAAAGAATTCATAATATAAAGTTTTTCTTTTTCTGCAAACTCCACAAGTCTATGTCCTTTCTCATTTCTATTACCATAACCAAAAATACCTACAGCACTTTCATCTTTCATTTGTTTACCAATTCTATCATTAAAGTCTCCCATAACAATTTTAAAATGTTGTTTACTCTGATCAAAAGCCTTTTGTACATCCATATAAAATTTTTCTATAACTTCATGAGTATGAGAACTTGTTGGGGCATAAACCTCAATTATCTGCATGTGGTATCTGCTATTAAGTTGTAAAACTAATCTTGCCACTCTGTCCGATACACCATCTATCACTGCGATGTTACTTTTCCAATTTTTTTGTTTATAATGAATCCTGCTCCACTTGTATTTCCAATATGTGTGCCTTTATACTAGAGTATATGTCCACTTTTTAAATCAATTGTTTCTTCACCTTTTCTTTTAACTTCACAAAGTCCAATAATGTCCCATTTAATATAAGACAGTTCTTCTTCAAACTCTTGCAATCTTCCTTCACTTGAAAGTGATCTGCAGTTGTCAGTACCTAAATAAAAAGTCATCATCAAATGGCAACCTGAGTCCACAATCAGGGGATTCTTAGCTCTCTCTCTTTTTTGCCACCAACCACTGCCTTGGTTGGTGACTTTACACCCTCCTGAGAATAAGGACCATGATTGTATATATTGAAAAAATATTCTTAAACTTGGAGGTAAAAAGCCAATAAACTCACCATTTTGGCTAATGTGTGTTGGTGAGCAGCCCATCCATGTTCGTATACTATATGAATAATTACATAGTAATAACAACTGCAATGACAAGAACTTATGGAGTGGACATTAGGAATTTACCCTGCTCGGTTCCTTTATGGCCTCCAAGAGGAATCAAAGGATCTTCTTTCAGTTAATAGCAATCTACTTTCTTCAGCCAAGTTCTATTATATATATTAGTATGTGTTTGCAGAATGATTACAAAAACGATATAATGATTATAGGATATTGTATAAACATATACAGACAAGAAATGAAACTTCAATATGTATGAATTCTCCATCAATTATTTTTTCTCATAATAAAATGTGTAATTATAATTTTAAATTTGATAATAGAGATGTAAAAATTATTCAAATTATATGATGTAATGGAAAACGAAAAATTAAGGGAGCAATGATAATATCTAGAAATTGAAAGGGTTTAATAAATAGACAATTGCTAATATAATAAAACAGAATTGTGGGAAATTTGAATGAATTGAATGATGGGTAATATAAAAAAAATTGTGTCAATATGTACTAATTGATGGTTGATAAAGTTTGTCTGTGTTACAATCGAAAGTACTTCTAGTAAATAATATATTTATTAAAATTTGAATCTGTGTTAAATAGATTTATTTTAATTATTATATTATTTAAAAACAGATGTTTAATATATATATATATATATGTTTCAGATGTTGATGTCGTGGCTACAAAAGGTAATTTTTTCATTTACTAAGTATGATTTATTTCATTGGTTTTATGCATCTCAGCATATTTATATCTAAGAGTTAAGAGTTGTTAAGCATATATAAATACTTGTCTATAGCTGCAGACTCTGTACATCACTTTCTCTAAGTCTACTTATGTAAATAAGATATATTAATATTTGTTGCATTTCATTTATATCTAATAAATTATAATTTTGTTTTTTTTTTTCATTATAAATAGTATCTTTTAATACTTCTTCTTACTAATTTAGTATATAACTTTTATTCCTAATTGTAATAATAATCTTTAGCTTTTATATCGTTTAATTTACTTTAAATTCAATATATCTTTTTTATGTCTTTACTTTAATTAGTTATGGGTTTTTTATATGCATGTGTATATGCATATGTGTGTATATGTGACCATAGCATTAAACACTAAAATACATATTGAAAAGTTTTGTTTTTTTTTTTTTTTTTAAATTCATGTTTACTGTGTAAAAAGGTCTTTTTTATTATCCATTATTTAAGGCTAATTTTTAAAGAGTTAAAAAAGAAAGAGATTGTCAATGTATTAAAAAAGATAACGTTCAATTCTAAAGATCTAACTATAATGCTAAAAATTGAGAGAGAAAGCTAATGTCAGTTTTAAGATAATTTCAATGTTGGAAAAGTGGGGGAAAGAAAGTCACTCATTAGTAAGCAGTTTAATTTTAAAAAATAACTGTGTTAATTACTTAAGGACTATCCAAAGTTGGAATTTTGAAGAAAATCAGAAACTCATTATTAGGCATTTTAAGTTAAAAGTAACTGGGGGTTGCTTAAGATTGTCCAACAATAAAAGATCAAAAAAGATTTGATAGCTATACTGCAGCTATGAGATAAAGACATGTGTCCCACAGCTGTAGAGATTCCATTAGATGGGAATGCCATTAAATTCGCATAAATATTGAAAGAAGAGATATGTTTTAGATAGTTAAGTGTTAAGTCTGCTTACTTCTTGTGTCCTCACAGCTGTAGAGATTCTAATAGATGGGAATGGTTGACATCACTTAAATCTACATAAATATAGAAAGAATAGATATGTTTTTAGATAGTTAAGTGTTGTCTGCTTGCTTCTTGGCACCAATATATATATATATATATATATATATATTGGTATGTAGATATCTCATATATATATATATATCTATATATATATGAGGAGATTCTACAACAAAATAAGGTACTAAAATCATCTACTTTTTGGACAATCTGGGTGACCAGCCAAGAAGGCTAGCACATCTAAACTTTAAATCAATAAGAACCAAAAACACTCTATGGCTTATTATCGAGGACCAAAGAGGGTAGTAATCTTGCTATTGCTTCACATTTGCCATTGATGGATTCAGATTAAACACAGAATAAAATCCCAGAAATATATGAAGAGAATAAAATATCCATTTATATATTGCCATACCTACAAATAGAGGAAAAAAACTTAATAGTAGAAAAGAAAAACTCAATGCAATACTAGAGCAGAGCATCCCTTAACAAATGCAGACAGTGCAGCAACATTATTATCATCGCAGTAAAATAAAAGAGAATTGTAAGCCAGAGCTTAAAAGAGAACCATAACAATTAAACCGCTGTAATATTTTTACATGTGTCAAATAATAGTATGTGGCCGAATTTAAATTTCTAGTCTTGAACAAACCTTAGTTTGAGTAAAATTTATTAAACTAACTGAAATAGTTTCGACATCAAAAAAGAAGAAATGCCTGGTCATATAAATCGTTTTAATAACTCTGAACAATTGTAATGTTCATTTTTTTTTCTCTCTTTCTCTCCCTAAGGCCTAAACTAAGCATCAACTATTAAGAATGAAGATTTTCAGCAATGATAAATATTGACTCTATAAAAATTATATTATGTTATTTCATTATCATTACATGTAACCATAGACATATGTACTTTTTCTTTCATAAACTATTTCTGTTCTTTTTAAGTATTAATTTTCGTATCTTGAAAGAGGGGGGGGGAGAAAAATATTTTTTATGTTATTCTTATTATGTCCAAAGATTGAAATTAAGAATTCTTAACTTAAAACACTTTTGTTTTTCAATAATGGCTAAAAAAAAACCCTTTTTTAAAACATTAAAACTTAAACCCCTCTTTCTGCCTTTTCTCATTTTTTATATATTTTTTTTTACAACTTTATAATTAAAATGTATAGAAAAATGGGAAAAGGGTGAGAAGGGGTTAAGTTTTAATGTTTTAAAAAAGAGGATTTTGTTTTTCTAGTGATGATTAAAGGACAAGAATGTCTTAAGTAGTCAAGCGTTGGGGTCGAGTGGTCAGCACAGCCCCTTCCAAGCAATTGTCCCGGGTTTGCGGTTTAGCTTCTCGGCCAATGCTTTGCCACTTGAAAAAAAAAAAATATCTTAAGTAATTAAATGTCTATTTATTTTCTATTAATAAATGAATTATTACACAGGATTATAAAAAAAAATTGATAGCATATTTTTATTTAAAAAATATATAATTATTGCATTAAATGTAAATATATATTTATGTAATAATTTTTACTGTCCGGAATTATTCATACTCAACCATAATGCCCAGGTTAATCTGTAAGTATCGTCTTCTTTTTTTCTTGATAAGAAGTTTTGGAACATGTTGAGTTTTTTTTCTACTGCCACATGAAAAATAGTAAAATATTACAGAAGTAAAAAGTACAAGTCCCGAACCTCCTGCACACTGAACAATTATTTGGCAAAAAATTTATAAAGAAGAAAATGCATACATTTCCTTCTTCAATTCATCCTGAAATTAATATTTCAATTAATACATACATTATAAATATAATAATAGGTGTATGTCTGCTAACAATATGTTTGCAACTATATTTCTACCATATAAGCTCTTAAAACAAATGCATAAGAAATATGTTTACTATTTATAAGTAAGTTTTTGGTACTGATTTAATACAGGCTCTTGGCCATTTCGATTACTAAGAATTGTCCAAACATTCATAAGTAATATCAATCAATCTACATTTGGTTGTGGACCATTAGTTACAAAATCGCAATTTTCATCAAAATAAAAAAAAAAATCCAATTTTCGTACAGTTATACTTTATCTAATCATGTAACTAAAAAAATAAAAGACAATTTTCACAATTTTCAGCAATAATTAAAAAATAAAAATGCAATTTTCATAGTTATACTTGATGTAATCATATGACTAAAAATGGAAAAAATCAAGAAGACAATTTTCGCAAATATTTTAAATTAACATACATTTTCCACTTTAATTATTATTTTACATTTACATTAAGTTTAAGTATTACATCAATATTTAAAAAAATCAAAAGGCAATTTACATTTAACTTAAACAAAATCGATTTTCGTAAATATTTTAGCGTGACTTCCATATGGGCTCTAGAAATCGATAATTTACTTCGATAAATCTAAAATTAAATAGCAAAATTCGTATAACTATGAATTTATATGAATTCCAACAAGTTAAAAAAAGTAAAGTCAAAAAATTAATGATAGTAATAAGTAATTAGCATTAGGGTCTCTTCAAATGTAATTTTTATACAGTTATAGTTGATCTGAGATTTTTCAAATATACATCACTAATTCAAAAATAAAAAACAAGTTTATTACAATCTCCAATAAGGTAGTAAATACATAGTTAAACCAAACCTAACAGTCACATGTATAAAAAAATAATAAATGTATAAAAGTCCTGTGAAATAAAGCATATTATTTTTACAATTAGTAAAATTTTGATTTTATCTTACCAGAAAGTATGACATCGGATGCTTGACTTGTTTCATGTAGGCTCATGATTCATTATGGAATCTACTCTTGATCAGGTGAGATCCATATAGACTTTAGAATTTGATAATTTACATCGATAAATCTTTTTTTTCTTAAAATCGATATAAATCTACATGCAAGTGGGTTTTACTATCAACAAATGATCCCAGAAACATATTAAAAGAACACAATTGGATTTTATTATTGCTAATACAAAGTATTGAAGATTTTAAATACCAAGGTGAAGGTCCACATCGGAATACATATGCAAGAAAGTAAAAAGAATAGTAAAATAAATAAATAAAATTTTTTTGATTATTTCAAATGTAAAAGTTATTGACTTTTAAATAAGATAAACACTTATCTTTTCACTGTCAGTAGGTATCTTTATTATCTGAAAGAAATATAATAAATAAATTTGTCTTATTTAAATGATTTTTCTCTATCTGCCAACAAATTGAATCCAAATAGGATTGTCGTACATCCAATGATGTCCCTTTCAATTTTTGTTTCAATATTTAAACATTGGCTTCAAGTCATGATCATTCAACTGACTGAGTATGCATGCCAGTCACTGGAATTACATAGTTTTGTTGGTGGTTGACGTGTTAATGTTAAAACCCTCTATCATAGATAGATAGATAGATAGATAGATAGATAGATAGATAGATAGATAGATAGATAGATAGATAGATAGATAGATAGATAGATAGATAGATAGATAGATAGATAGATAGATAGATAGATAGATGGATGGATGGATGGATGGATGGATGGATGGATGGATGGATGGATGGATGGATGGATGGATGGATGGATGGATGGATGGATGGATGGATAGATAGATAGATAGATAGATAGATAGATAGATAGATAGATAGATAGATAGATAGATAGATAGATAGATAGATAGATAGATAGATAGATAGATAGATAGATAGATAGATAGATATACAGACAGACAGACAGATTTACATAGATTTATTGGTGGTTAATTATGAAATATTGAGACCTATCATTGAGGTCTGCATAGGCTGGCCACTCATCTGAGTGAATGGCACACCCAACTTTACATTTCCTTTTAATAATGGTAATAAACATAGCTTTATCTCAATGTGGCATCACAATTTAGTGACAATCAGAACCCTTTCTTAATTCAAAGTTCCAAGAAACTCCCAAGATCCATCAATTCAGGACTTGTGAGTTTTTTATTAATAGGAGTGAATGTTTTATCTTTGCAAGTATATAGATGATCACCACTTAGAACTCTTTCCCTATTATATTTTTGCCAGCAAGAAAATATTACTTCATCTATTTGAACTGATTTGTGTTCAGTCCCTATCAATTGTCCCCTCAACTTAACAACTGAGGAACAGATTTGCCTTACAAAAATTGAACCAATCCACCACATTGGCAGAGATTTTATGGTCATCCATCCATTTATCTTTCTATGCAGACTCAGTGATTGGGGCTTCAATATATCTCTGTCAATGGGAACTCATATACAGTCAATTGAATAATCATGGCTTGAAGCCAAAGTTAAAATATTGAAAAAGATTAAAGTGACATCACCAGATCTACTATAAACCCATTTGGATTCAATTTGTTGGCAAATGGAGTAAAGCATTTAAATGAGATTTATTTATTAAATTTCTCAAATTTACTAAATATACCTACTGATCTTGAAAATGTTAATGTTTATCTTATTTAATAGTAAATAACTTTTACATATGAAATAACCAACAAATTTTTATTTATTTTTGTTACTATTCCTTTTACTTTCTAGTATATGTAACTGGATGTAGACATTCTCTTTGGTAATTAACTGTTTCAGTGCTTTGTATTTAGCAATAATAAAATTGAATTATTTTCTTTTAACATGTTTCCATGTTTATTTGTTGATGGTAAAAAGTCACTTCAGGTAAGTACCTATATATTTAAATCAATTTTCAACGTTAGATTTATCAATGTAAATTATTAAATTCTAGAGCCCATATAGACCTCACCTGGGCAAAAGTAGATTCCATGATCTGTCAGGAGCCTACATGAAACAAATAAAGCATCCGATATCATATTTTCTGGTAAGAAAAAACAAAAATCATATTAATTTTAAAAATAATATGCTTTATTTCTTAGGATTTTTATACATTTATTATTTTTTATATGTGTGCCTGTAATATTGGTTAAACTATGTACTCATTACGTTATCTGTAGATTGTACTAAAATTGCATTTTCATTTTAGAATTATTGATGTGTATTTGTGAAAACCTCAAATGAAAATTGTGTTTGAGGAGTTCCTAATGGAATTAATTATTACTAGCATTAATTTCTCTTTACTTGTTGTTTCTTTCTTTTAACTTATTGATATTTATATAAATTCATAGTTTATACAAATTTGCATTTTAATTTTAGATTTATCGACATAAATTATTGATTTGAACTATTGATGTGCATTTGCGAAATTCTTAAATCAACTATAGCAGTACGAAAATTGCATTTGAAGAGTCTGTAATGTTAATTAATTATTACTATCGCTAATTTATAATGTAACCAAATTAAAGATCAATCACAGATCCAGTGTAATAAAATTAAGGTTTAGATCAAAAGATATTGATTAAATGATCATGAAATGGCAAATATTATTAAAAAAAATCATGAATCCAAAATATTCAGTATATTATTATATTCAGCTTAACTTAATGAAGAGGATCAACTGGATCAAGTATATTATTTAATCAAGAAATGATTCAAATATAAATATTTATTTTATTTCAAAAAGCTTCCAATATAAATATTTAGCTTAATAAACGAAAAATGCATTGTAGATTTTTATATCAAAAGAAAAGAATTATTTAACCTGAGTAGTGGCTATTAAACCAAAGATCAGACTGAGTTATCTATCATATTACGGGTCATTGGATGAAATGAAACATATTTCTATCATTAGATTTCTAAAGATATCCCACTATCAATAATTATAGGCAAATTATTAATAACAAGTATTATAACTCAGGTATATGAAATCACGTGACGTGAGTACACTAGTAATTCAATAAAATATAACTCAGGTATACAGACAGTAGATCTTATCCACTTTTATTTCTTGGTTTGATGTTAAGTGCATGTTTAAACAAATACTAAGTGAATATGGTCTAGCAGGGCACCACTAGATTATCTGAATCTAAACACAGTTATATCTAATAACCTTTCACATGTACCGGATTTGAATCCCCTTTTTGGTATTTTATTTCTAATAAAAATGGGAGATTTTGCTTTTTGAGCCATATCACTATATGCACTAATATTTAGGTAAAAGTAAAACATTTTTAAACCAAAGTGGAGTATATTAGACATAAATCATTTCTCAGATCTTAACATAACAAACGTGTTTCAATATTTTTATAAGTTTACTAGCTGAGATTATGTATAACTAATTTAGGATCGCAATTCACTCATCCTTGCATGAAATAGATGACGAAATGTGGTTATAATAATACTAAGAAATCACTAAATATTATGAAATTAATATTTATTTATGGCCTGTAAACATTTAAACAGCTCATTAATTAAAATGTTGATGATGATGATGATAATAATAACGATAATGACAAGGGTTTCAACTACCGCTCTAAGACTAAGCCTAAACATAAAACTAATTTTTATACAGAAATTCATAATTATTGCTTAATTTTAACATATTTACTTATATCTTAAATAACTAATATTTAACCATTGATGATGATGAATGATCATACTTAACAAAGACTACACTTAATGAAATATATACGCCTCATTTAATAAAACAAACTAATATTTATTACTGCATTTCTAACATATACATAAAAAATTCTAGATAAACATGAAAATTGATATGAATAAGAATAATAATAATAATAATAATAATTAAATATATAACAATCCTTAGATTAATTTCAAGTTCTTCCCCCTTTCCCTTCAAATGTATATTGTATTAAGTTGGATGTCACATTGACCATGATTTTCACTCCATGAGAAAAGTATTTCAAAAAAAAAAAATTATCCGCTCATTAGCACACATACTTTATAAATCTAACATGTAAGTAGAATGGTAAAAAAAAATGTTAGTAGAAATTAGAAAAATCAAGTTCTTAGAAAAGAGTTTTAAATCATTATCTCCCCCTCCCTTCTAAGCGCTGAAATCTATACTTTCTCAAGACAAAATAATTTAATATTTTAACACCCCTATTATTTCTCATTCACTCGCAATTATACACATATAAAATATTACTATGAATGTGCGTGTTTTATCCCCAAAATAATAATAATATATTAGTTAAAACTAAAATCATAATACCATAAAAAAATTATATTACATATTAATATTTCATAACTGTAAAATTAATAAACAAATAAATTTTGATACATTCAAAATCATTTATATAGTTCAAAGCTAATATTATTAAGACATTCTTGGTTTCCATCGATCTGAATTGTCTTTAAAAGTTCTTTAAATAAAATATATCACTTTATTACTAATTTTTTATTAATACTCTGATTTCATAAAGAAAATAGATATAAAAGTCATATTACTGATCCAAAGGTTCACTTGTCTTGTATACTGTCTATACTTGGCAGCAACAATTTCCGTGTTCTTTGGAACAATCACTTTCTTGAAGTATATAATTATTTGATGATGAGGATCCTATTGAGGTTATTTGCTTTAGTGGATAATTTAGAAATCATTATCAATTTTTCTTCTCTTCCTGTCAAGCATTATTCTTTTAGTGAATGAAATACAGCAGTTGTGTTCATGTTATAAATTTCTCGGATTTAAACACAGTTGTTGGAACAATTAATTGGACTTGATGATTAATATTTATCAGTAGATTAATTAATCTTTCATCGAATGCAGGTCAATGCTTTCTTCATTCTATTAAAAACATCTTATTTCTCTGTTCAGTTGAAAGGTGTAGAGTATTATTTTAGACAAAACATCCTTTCTTCCCCAGATGGTCCGCGGCAAAGATGGGACATACATATAATTTTCTAGCCAGTCATTTCTTATATTTTCAACATTCAATTTAATAGTCTAATAATCTGAATCACAATCACAATAATAATTCAACTGATTTTCCCAGACACCTTTTTATATCCAATTTTTTAGCTAACTAAACCAATCAGAGATAGCGCCACTTGCTATTTTTGGACAAATTTGTTTTAATTAGATCTCTAATTTATTTTAAACTAAATTATTTTTCAACTGAAAAGTTTAATCCTTTTTCCAGACACTTTTGTTTTAAAAAAATAGGCTTAATCCTTTTTTTTCTTTCTTACACCTATGTAACATTTCAAATTTTTGAGCTTCCTTCTTTAGATCTTAAGATAAGACAATTTCAAAATTAGAGTTCCCACCCAGATTAAGCTCCCAAAGTGACAAACAGTCATTTACAAAAACAAAATTGCTACAAAAAATAGATATCTGATTCAACAGATTTCCTCTTTTAACATAAAATTGTACAAAAAAATAATTTGACAGATTTAACCCTTCCTTTTCTTTCAATATTTAATAAATGTAAATTTCTGTATGTAATGTACACACATACTTCATTATTTCAAATCATTCATAAACTAACATTAAATAATATAATTGCTAGCTTAGTAATTATAACCCTATTACTTAATTAAATCTGTAACTTTTAAATCCCAATTACAATTATAGAAAAGCAAAATAGAAGCATAGAATAAGATATTAGAATTGATCGAGCATAAGTTAGTTTTAAAGAAAGTTAAAATGTTGAATATTTGAAATATAAAACAATTAAATAGCTTACACATACACTGCCTATACATATGCGTTATTACTTTGCTTTTTAAAGAAAAATTAAAATTGAATAGTTTAAATGTGTGTATTGCTCTTTTTGAGATTTATTAACACACAAACAATAAAGCATATAATTGCTGTCCCACTCTCTTTCTGTCTAAAGCATTTAAAATTTTGATCTGGTAGGGTTTGAACTTGGATGCCCTACAGCTTCATTTATTGTTATATAAAAATGTGATGATGATTTTGTTTTACATTTTCTTACATGCACATTACTATAAATTTAGCTAATGACTAAATTGTAATGGCACAATATTGACCTGTTTTTTCTTTCTTTTAACTTGTTGGTGTTCATACAAATTCATAGTTATACGAGTAAGATTTATGAATGTAAATTATCTATTTCTACAGCCTGTATGGACTTCATGCTAAAATATTTACGAAAATCAAAAAATTTTAAAATAAACATAAATTGCCTTTTGATTTTTGAAATATTATTGTAATGCTTACAGATAACATAAATGTGAAATGATAATTAAAATAGAAAATCTGTGTTAATTTATAATATTTGTGAAAATTGGCTTTTGATTTTTTTTGTTTTTTTTATTGTTATATGATTACACAAATTATGACTACGAAAATTATGTTTTGATTTTTTAATTATGGCTGAAAATTGCGAAATGTGCATTTTAATTTTTTAGTCATGCGATTAGATAAAGTATAATTATGAAAATCACATTTTTTTAAATTATTGATAAAAATTGTGATTTTGTAACTAATGTTCATGTTGTGACCACATGTAGATTGATTGATGTCATTTATCACTTGGATGTGTCAGTATGGGTTTTGCACTGTTCTTAAAAATCAAAATGGCTGTGAGTGTAAATTAAATCAGTAGTGTGTTTTTTAGTATTCTCACATAAAAAAAAATGGCTTAAAATAAACTTCTAAATTTATTTATCAATAAATTATATAATATTCTGCTTAACAAAAAAAAAAATGTAGCTCAATTTATGTTATTTTTTTCTGCTTTTTTCATATCCTTCATATTGTAATTGAACACTTTCTGGCCCTTCAGAATAATATATAGAGCTCTGCATATCTAATCATCTCCAAACTTTCAGTTTTGTTTATAACAATTATTTTACTTAATATTTATGCTTCAGACTTAGAAATGTTAGTACTTCAGTATTATTTTAGTTATGACAGATTTGTTGAAAATAAAGCTTCCAAGAGATGTGTTGACAAAGTTAATCAATAAAATTTATCATAGGTCCTATAAAGGCCTTATATTAATCATGTCACAAACACAGAATAATACAACACCAGAGAAATATGTTAAACCAAGTATAATATCAAGCTTCAGGTCTTAAAAATGAGTCATATATTCATTATAAAAAACATATTACACTACTAAATAAAAACAGTTATTTGTGATTTGATTTTGTTTGCAAAAATTGGTGTCATTGAAGTCATCCTTCCCCACCTGGCATAATACCGTACATCATGCCATCATTAACATCCAGCATGTATAATCTCAAACATCAAATTTTAAAAAAAAAATACATCTTATTTCCAATAATGGAGAGATAATTTCATTATGTAAAATATATATGAAAAAAAAAACATTGAAATGTTTTAATTAGAGAATTGTAACATTAAGTTTTAGTTTTACATATATTTAACTTTTAAAAAATTACAAAATTTACATTAAAATTTTAGCTTTATCTACAACTGACGATCTATAACTTTAACCTTATATATATATATATATATATATATATATATATATATATATATATATATATATATATATATATATATATATATATATATATATATATATATATATATATATATATAGTAATGGTAATAATTGTACATCCACGTAACAAAATACAGAACACAGACAAAATATACTAAAGCTGATTGAATTTAGACGGTAAGATCCAGATTCTGACCAATGTTCAACCCTATCACCTCTGCTCAAGGATTTAATACTCTATGGATGACATTTCCCAAGATATGCATGCATTCAATTTAACTATGGTCTGGCAGTCTCACTAGGGTGGAACAAGAGACTCATAAAATAAGTAAATTAACACTGAATTGGTAAAATATACACACACATGACTAAACGAAACGCTACTATAATAATGACTAATTACAAAATCTATCACTATATAAGTAGGATAATGGCATTAGAAATATGTTTATATACATACATATGCAATTTCAATAAAATAAACCATAAAATTGACTAATAATTTAGATTAAACTATTTCTTAAATTCGCAATCTTTTAAAATGAACATTTATCTGTAATATATACATATACTATTTAATTACAGACTTACCATTCGCATATATATATATATCATCAACCATTATCAATATTTATATATATAGACTTACCATTCGCATATATATATATATCATCAACCATTATCAATCCACTGCAGGATGAAGGTCTCTCCAAGTTTAATCCATCTTCTCCGATCTTTAGCTTGTTTTTTCCACAACACCCCTGCACATTTTCTTATTTCATCCATCCATCTCACATGTGGTCTCTTTCTGGGTCTTTTAAAATCTCTTGGAATCCAGTTCAAAATTTCAATTGTTTATCTGTTATCATTTCTTCTAGCAATATGTCCAGCCCAACTCCATTTCAATCTTTTAATTTTTTCAATAAGGTCAGCAACACCTGTTTGTTGTCTTATCCATACATTGCGTTTTCGATCTCTTCTTGTTACTCCCAACATACATCTCTCCATACTCCTTTGAGTGGTCTGAAGTCTCTGTATTGCTCTTCTATTAAGTGTCCAAGTCTCAGATCCATAAGTAAGAACTTGTAAAACACATTTGTTAAAAAAACATTCTTTTCAAACACATAGGCATATTTCCTTTTAGTATCAAGTTATTTCTAACAAAAGCACTCCAACCAAGTTTAATTCTATGATTAATTTCCTCCATTATGTTTCCATCTGTATTAATAATCTGACCTAGGTATTTGTAATTGTTAACTTCTTCTAATTCTTCATAATCAATCTTTATTTTCATATTTTGAGCAAATCGATTAAACATTACTTTAGTCTTATTAACATTTATCTTTAAACCTACTTTTCTACTTTCATCTGCTAACTCCTGCAACATTTCCTGCAGCTCTGAAGCATTATTTGCAAAAACATTACATCATCTGCAAAATCTAAATGACTTAAATACTCTCCATTTACTTTCATTCCTTTAGTTTCCCATTTTAATCCACAAAACACTTCTTGCAGCACTGCTGTAAAAAGTTTTTGAGATATGGAGTCACCTTGCCTTACACCTTTCTCAATGTTGATTTTTCCAGTATCATTATGTAATCTAATTGTTGCTGTTGCATTTTTATAAATATTGTTTAAAATATGACAATATCCTGGATCTATACCTTGATGATCCAATGCTTTAATCATTGAAGAAGTGTATATAGAATCGAATGCCTTTTCATAATCTACAAATCCAAAACATAATGACAACTCATATTCATTTGTCCTTTCTATGACTTCTCTCAATACCTGGATATGATCTATTGTACTAAAACCACTTTTAAATCCAGCTTGTTCTCTTGGTTGGTGGAAATCCAAAGTTCTCTGTAGACGAGTTGTAATTATCTTGGTAAAATTTTTATATAAAACAGATAAAAGGTTGATAGGTCTGTAATTTCTAATACCTTCTTTATCACCTTTTTTAAATATTAATATTATTATTGCATTCTTCCAATCTTCCGGTACATCTTTATCATTTAGACATTTGGTATATAACTTTGCTAAAATTGTTTCTATTTCTTCACCTCCTTCTTTTAATATATCAATTATAATTCCATCATTTCCTGGAGCCTTTCCTTTCTTCATACCCTTAATTGCATGTCTCACTTCTTCATTTAAAATTCTGGGCAATTCGGAAGATGTAATAGATATAGGAGGTACTTGTTCTTTATTACTATATAATTCTTGATAAAAATCTTCTACCAATTTCATGATGTCATCTCTCTTTTTAGTAATAATTCCATCTTTTTTTCTTATTGCAGATATAAATTTCTTACCAATACCAAAATGTTGTTTAACATTCTTGAGACTTTTATTTTCTTCTACAGCTTTCCTTGCTATTTCACAGTTATACTTTCTTATATCATTTTCAACTCTTTTCCGTACCATTTTACAAAATTCGACATATTCAATTCTTTTTAATACATCATTTTTGTATATCTTCATATTCCTTCTTTTCTTCATAAATTCTGTAGTCTCAGTAGAAATTTTATTAGTGAGTTGCTGCTTTTTTCTACCAGCTATCTTTGTTGCAGTTTTTAAAAGTGTATCAGTTATTTTCATATTAATTTCATTCAAATCTGAATCATGTTCAAAATCTCCTAACACTCGAAACCTATTTGTAAGTTCTAATTTAAATTCATGAGAATGTTTCTGAAGATTAGGAATATCAACTGTAAATATTGTTTTTTTTTTTTCAATAGTTTTTGTCTCTCTAGTTTTACATTAACACATAACTTACACCTTACTAAACGATGATCACTTCCTGTGTTAAATTTATTAAGAACATTAAAATCTTGAAATATGTATTTCCTGTTAGTCAAAATATAATCCAATTGTGCTGTACCTTCATTTGGATGCTTCCATATCCATTTCCTTTTAACATTTTTCTCAAAAAATGAATTCATAATATAAAGTTTTTCTTTTTCTGCAAACTCCACAAGTCGATATCCTCTCTCATTTCTATTACCATAACCAAAATTACCTATAGCAATTTCATCTTTCATTTGTCTACCAATTCTAGCATTAAAGTCTCCCATAACAATTTTAAAATGTTGTTTACTCTGATCAAAAGCCTTTTGTACATCCATATAAAAATCTTCTACTACTTCATCACTATGAGAACTTGTTGGGGAATAAACCTGAATTATCTGCATTTTGTATCTGCTATTAAGTTGTATAACTAATCTTGCCACTCTGTCCGATACACCATCAATCTCCACAATATTGTTCTTCCACTTTTTTATTTATAATGAATCCTACTCCACTTGTATTTCCAATATGTGTGCCTTTATAATAGAGTATATGTCCACTTTTTAAATCAATTGTTTCTTCTTCTTTTCTTCTAACTTCACAAAGTCCAATAATGTCCCATTTAATATAAGACAGTTCTTCTTCTAATTCTTGCAATCTTCCTTCACTTGAAAGTGATCTGCAGTTGTAAGTACCTAAATAAAAAGTCATCATCAAATGGCAGCCTGGTTCCGCAATCAGGGGATTCTTAGTACACTCCGCCTTCGGTTACCAACTGCTGCCTTGCTTGGTGACTTTACAGCCTCCTGGGAATAAGGGCCATGCTTTATTTTTGTCTGTCATAATTGTATATATGTATTGGAAAAATATTTATTATTTACACAAACATTCATTCTGCCTTATCAGGCACTGAGAAGAAAGACCATGGTGTTTCTTAATCTTAAACTCAGAGGTAAAAAGCCAATAAACTCACCATTCTGGCTAATGCATGTTGGTGAGCAGCCCATCCATGTCTGTATACTATATGAATAATCACATGATAATAACAGCTGCAATGACAAGAACGTATGGAGTGGACATTAGGAATTTGCCATGCTCGGTTCCTTTAAGGCCTCCAAGAGGAATCAAAGGGTCTCCTTTCAGTTAATGTGATCTCACATATATAGTAATTTAAGGTTGTTTAGATGGGTACTCTGAGAGAATTTTAACCTGTCATATGTATAAGAGTGGAGATAAAATACATAAAACAGGTGGATGAAACTGACTGTTTCAATATATGATAAATTAAGTTTGATGTCTGTATTCTTTCCAAAATATATGTATATATATATATATATATATATATATATATATATATATATATATATATATATTAAAATATAGTAAAATTCATATAACTTATATTTATTTTATTAGAAGTACTTTCAACTATACATCTTGTAGTCTTTGTCAACTACATAACATTGAATAATCAAAACCAGACATCCTTTCATAATACCCATAGTTCAATTTAGTTTAGTTCTCCCACAATTCTGTTATTTTAACATTTGATGATTGCTGATTCATTAACATTTGACAATTTACCTCATTTATTTTATGTTTATTGTGGCAATGTTCAATTTACATAATTTTAATATTTTTGTAATCAAATTTAAATCCATATTTGCAAGATTTGTTATGATCAAATAATAGCAGATGATGAACATTTATTTTCATCTTGTCCTGATTGTTCCTCTATTTGAATTCTATTATATAAAATCATATGCACTTTTATTCTCTTCTCCAATGTATATTTAGATTCACCTATATATTAAAGCCACATTTACATATCAATATATATATATATATCAATATTATATATATATATATATATATATATATATATATATAATACAATGTTGATTAAAATTTGAATTTTAGTGTTATTAATTAATCCATTTGTATTATTTGTTGAGAGAAAAGCAATATGACACAAACCATTATAAATTCTCCTAATAAACTTACTTTGCTTATCTGATATAAATGGTATTGGAATCTATTTCATTTTAATATTATTTTTTAATTTTTAGTTTTATTATATTGTTGATTTCTTTTAAACTTTTTAATAGTAACAGTAATAATATTTTTGTTATAACCAATTTTCAACAAATCATTAACAAATAAATTTACATTTTTTGTTTTATCACTGGAATATTTGCATAATTTTTCATTTCAATAATTAAATGTTGCCACAATAAATGCAAAATAAAAGAGGCTATGTTGATTTAAAGAAATCATCAACTGTTAATAAATCATCAAAGGTTAATGAATTGGCTATCATCAAATGTTAAAATAACAAAGTTGTGGGAGAACTAAATTGAACTATTGGAATTGTGAAAGATGTTCAATGTTTTATAGTTGGCAAAGCCTACAAGATGTATAGTCGAAATTCCTTCTAATAAAATAAATATAAGGTATATAAATTATATATATAATTTTAGAAAAAAGTGTTCACAAGTAAAAAAATTTTAGCTGTGTATGTATTTTTAATTATAAAAGTATATTACCTACAAGTCATGTGAAAGTTGTATTAGATTATGAATGAAAAATCATCACTGTGGTGCACTGGACACCAGAAAGCATGTTTTACAAGATGGTAATGTGTATATATGTGAAAAGTTGGTAATGTGTATATATTTGACATGTAGATCACAAAGAGAAATATTGATTAATTATTACTGGATGCAAATATTCCAAGAATAATACATCATAGCAACAATAATACCAAAGTACTGAAGTATCTTAGTATTTACAGTTACTTACCAAAGGATATCCATAGTAATAACATAAGAATGAAATAGAGGTATTCTTGTATAATAAAAATAAAGATCATAAATAATACAATTGTCATTTTTTATCTTACATTTATCATACAATTTTTTTTTGATTTGAGCGAAAAAATTGTTTTAATGTCTTTTAAAACACAAAATACAATGCCAGTTATAATTACATATCCAATAAAGCAACCCATTTTTACCTATCATATAATATTTTTTTTTATTTTATTAATAATTGAGTTTAACAATATTTTATCAGAATAAAAAATAAACTAATAATTTAAAAAAACACATTTACATTTATTAAAAATATTGTTTTATTTAATTTTAAATAATTTATTTTGAAGTATGAAGAATATTTTCCATTATATAGCTAAGGAATATTTAAATAATTCTACGTCTAATATTAATTGTCATAACAGTTATTTTATTATGTATATTGTAAAAGTCTAATATTCTCTAAAACCTTTTAATGATAGCAATGTTTTCTTTTTGGAGGTGCCAAATGTAAAATGAAATCTAATAAAGATTGTCAAAATATGACTAGCTGGACTGAAAATGCCTCATATGTTTGGGCAACCACATCTAATAAATATAATTATAAACCAAGTGTTTTTCTCCATTTATGCTATAAACATTTAGATACTCTAAAATATACTGGATAAATGTCATACTCAGTCAATTTACAATGTAACTAATACATAAGTGAGTTGATCACAAATAACTTTATAATAGTTTATATCTACATGTCCAATGGACTCATAAATTTGAAAAAGAGTATCAATGTGTCCATCATAATTGTTCTTAATTGGCAAAGAAGATAAAATTCATTAAATAATGTTTTACTTCATAATGAGATATATCATGGAATGTACAATGAATAAGATAAAATAGTTTTATAATGATTCATGCAATAGTAAATCAAAACACTTAGGTTAATAATAATATAAATTTATTAAAATCACATAAATGTATTTTCCATGATTAAAGTAAAGAATAATTTGTAACAGCAATTAACATCATAAATATGCATTTATAATTCACCCTCATTAGATTATTATTAGATATGATATATAGTTTAACCTAAAATTGTAAATGCATTTAGTCAAGAAAATGTTAGCTATAGATTTTTTTTCATGCAAATAAAAAAATTAAATATAAGGAATAATTTTTAATATTATTATCCTTTTAAATGAAATAAAAATTAAGTAATACCTTTTTCATAAAGTTATTTCTAATTAAAACTATGTTATGCAAATCCGATTTATAATTTAAATGATCTTTTACTTTACTTGATTGTTATTATTTAAGATATTGAATGAATGATCTAGATTGTATTGTAATCAATACTATTAATTAAGATGATTTTACAAATATTACCATTTTACTTTTAACTGTTGATTATAAGTGATTTTTATCTGAACATCTGTTACTATTAGCATAAATAAAACTTTGATTTAATTTTATCTTGCAACAGTTCTTTTTGAATTTTCCTTCATGCTAGCACACTCATGTATAGGGTTTCATAGATATTTTAATCTTTGAATGTTATCCAATTATTTTTCTTTTGTTAATATTTCAATCAAAGTAAATTTAATAGTCTTAGGTTTATGATGATCAGCTTAGCATTTTACTGGTATTTACTTCATTTTAATCCTAATCACCAATCAAAGAAGAAAATTCTGTTTTTCTTTCTCTAAGTTGTTTTACCCACAATATATCTTTATTTACTATTAATTTCAAATTATTTATAAAATACAATAAAGTTAAAACATTTTTAAAAGAAAGAAAGTATGGGGCCTTTCTTCTAAAATCATTTCTGTATATACAGTACCACACACAACTCAGTCTTTATCTTTCAACCACTAGTTTTGAACATGTGATTTCTTTTTCTAATTTCAAAAAAGCATTGTTGTGATCTGATATAATGTAACAAAATATTTTTATTTAAATAAACAAATGATTCATTTATTTCAGAACTATTCAAAACAATAACATATCTTATTAAACATATGATCTTGAAAGGTTTTTTTTTATTTAGCAGCTTTTAAAGTTTAGAACCATAACAAATGAAGATATGTAAACACCACATATCCCCAACCAAAGAATTCTAAATAATTAGCATAAGGTCATCATTACAAAATAAGTATTTAATTAATAACTCATGCTTAATTTAAATATACTACCACATAATAAAATAAATGCTTATGTAAAATCATGTCTTATATTTTTTTTAAAAATCATTTAAACATTAAAATTTATATGGCAAATATCCTACAATATATTCATGGGAACCTTTACATTTCATCCTAACTGGATACTTGTAAAACCAATATGTAATATATAAGTTGTGTGATTCATTAAAAAAGTAACTTTTTTTATTCTAATGAATATGGAATTATTGTATCAAATAAAATCATGAATCCAGTCACTATGATAAAGTAAATGCTTACCACTATATAAATAATAATTCTTGAATTTCATTGTAGCCTTAAAATAAACATTATATCATTAATGTCATAAATCCAAGCCATTATTCATATTATTTTGTGATGGAGAAAAATTCTCATATTCACAGTCAAGTTACCTTAATTCAAGACTATGTACCTTAAGATAATAAGCCCATTTGTATTTTAAATCTTTATTTCTGAAAATAAAATTTTTAGATCCGCCATCACTATTTAAGCTGGTGATGGAAATAAATTTCAAAGAAATATGCTCACATATTTTAGTATATATATATATATATATATATATATATATATATATATATATATATATATATATATATATATATATATATATATATATATATATATATATATAAATAATACAATATGAATGATGATTTCTCTGACTTTTCAAGCCTTGGACCCTTTGTTCCTGTCTCTCTGTACCATCTCTAATTATTTATCATTATTTTTTGACACTTGTTTAATTAAGCTTCTGAAGTTCTATTCTTATTTTGGCATTCTAACTTATAGTGTAATTCATATTGACCATTTTCTGTTTTAGTGCTTCTTATTTCCATTTGACCTTGAATTTCTTCCATTTTACTATTTAGTTCATTAAACTTAATTTTTAATTTAAGTGTTTGACCCAGTCTAATTTTTATTTCATGGACTAATGCAATATGTCAGGTGGTTGATTTCTTATCTCAACCTATTTCCTAACTTATATTATCCCTTTTTTATCTTCAATACCACCATTTCACAGCCTTGCTTTATTTCTATGTTAAGCTCTTTTTGGCTGTGCTTCATTTCTTGTTTGAATACTTTTGATATTTGTCATATCTTTCTAGATTTTCATCAATATTATTAATCAAATCTTGTGATAATTTTTTCTGTTTTTCTTTATATATTTTTGATTTTCATCAGTCTTTTTCATTATATCTTTTGACAATTTTTCCTGATATTGTTCACATTATTCTTAATTTTATTTTATTTGCTTTATTTCACTCATTAAACTTTTTAACATTGTCATTACATGTTAATTTTGTTCACTTTTTGCTATGATAAATACTTTACTATCTTTTCTTTATTGTTCTAACATATTTAACTCTTTTTCATTTTCATAATTTATTCTTATTTATAATTATTATTTTAGAAAGTAAAAACATAAATTTATCCTTCAATTTAAAATCTCAGACCAAAAATGAAATGAATAATGTGTTTCTGCTACTATACTTTATATGCTGAACCATAGAACACAATTAAACCTCTACTAATACACATAATAACTCATGTAACAACTCGTTAATATAAATACCACAATAGCATTGTTTTCAGTAGTGATTGATTTTTTTACCACAACATTATTATATGAAAAATATATTATTAATGTTTTAAAATTTTAACTAATATTGTTTGTGTACCATAACATACATTTAATGATCATGCTCAGAAGATCCCACATTATGCTATTAAATGATTTAAACAGGGCATGTTAATATTTTCCAACTATTTTCCAAAACAATTATGATATAATACCTTCAATAAATAATCTATATTCAAATGCTTTCATTATTTATCTTACAGTTATTTCATATTTAAAACTTAATAATATTTGGTAGTAATGAGATCACACTTCTTTGACCTTTTAGTAACATAAAGCACACATCTTATGCTTTGAAAGTCACAAACATAAATTTTTAACTTTATTATATGGTAAGTTCATCCTTCATCATCTGGTATTTTCCCTTCAGATGTACCCCTTTGACATATTTATAAAACATTTTATTTGTAAAGCACTTTATAGCTTCATCATTTTTCAACTCATGTACCATTATATTTAATTTTAAGGAAACAATTTAATAACTCACATTGAATTAAAATACTTAAAGCCTTACTGCAAACTTACAATTATTATCTACTGAGTCAGTAATCATTTTAATTCAACCACCTATATCTGATATTAATTGTGCCCACTAATCAACTATTTTAATTTTATATAATTTATTATTTTATAACTCTAAATCTCTTATATGGAAAATGGATAATAAAATTTTCATGCCCTATGATGTGTGCCAAATATAAAAAAAATATTCTTAATAATGGATAAAAGAAAATGAAAAGTAAAAAGTATAAAAATGAAAATAATTGTTTTCTATAGCTGACAGATTTGAGAACTATCCTTTAAATATAATATGCCTTTTTTGGACAAGCCAAAATTTGTAATGGATAATGCAAAAGAATAAACTGCTCATTATTCTAGACAACTAATTTCTTAAATGCAACTGATTATTCAGTAAATGTCCTCAGTTTAAATAACCACAAATGAACTTAAAATATATCTCAGCAGGGCAAATTGTCATGCAAAATGAACCACACATTTGACAACTGTTTGTAATAAATAGGATTATAAACCAAGTGCTTTTCTACCCTTATGTAGTACATATTTGGACAATCCAAATATACTGAGTAAATATCATTTTCATCCAATTTTAAGATAACTAATAAATAAATGAGTTGATCACAGATGACTTATAATAGTTTATATCTACATGTGCAGTGAACACATAAATTTGTAAAGGGCACCAATGGGTTCCCCATGAATACTCTTACTTGACAATGAAGATAAAATTTATTAAATAATGTTTTACTTAATACTGAGATATAACACATACAAACTATAAGATAAGATAAAACAATTTTATAATAATTTGTGCAGTAGTAAATTAAAACACCTAAGTTAATAAGACCAATATAAATTTATCAAAATAAACATTAATTTATTTGTGGTGATTAGAATAAATAATAATTTGGAAATTGCAAATTACCATAGTTTATAGTTTATTCTCTGTATATATATATATATATATATATATATATATATATATATATATATATATATATATATATATATATATATATATATATATATATATATATATATATATATATATATATATAATGTTTTATAGAAATATCAATTGCTTCATGTATTACCTCAGGTAATTCATTTTAATAGTTTGTTGCATTTATAAAATCATGTGTCACACATTTTCAATATTAAAGTTTGTGGTAATATAAATATATACAGTTAAATATCAATGCTACATAGCATCAAAAATTATAAATAAATATCAGAAATAAAATTATTCCTCTTTTTTTTCTGCTTTTAAGTACATTTTGAATTAACTTCTTTTTAAACAGCAAATTAAATATCTAATAATATTGTTTATATGTAACATCAAGTGAAATAGAATACAGACATAAAACTTTCATTATCCTTGTCAAAAATTTTTATTATAATATTAAAATCAAACCACCACAACTGATAAAAGATCCTGGGATAGCCTTCGATGCATACCTAGATGATAGTTTCATTATTTCTATAATATTTTTTTAGACAGAATACAATATTAGTTTCAGGATTTTTACCTATGATTCATAAATAATATCATGCAGAGGATATACACAGAATAGGGCTTACCAATAGTATTTAGGATTGATTTCAGCAATTTGGTTTGTAATGCAGTATATTTTGGGGAATTGTGGGCAAATATTAGAATTAAAATGGCACAGCTTACATATGAATATAATTCTGCTATGATTAACACTGAAGTGAAATCAATCTTTTTAGAGAATAATATGAAGCATAGTCAACCACCAAACAATTATTTAGAACTGTATGTTTTCTATAGAGTGACTACGTGTTCAAGTTCAAAGAAGCAAGGCATATATTCAACAATGTCTGCACTATTAATAATGAAAAATCTTACATTCTTCTATAAAAAACGGTTTGTTTAAATTATGTAATTTACATATAGACTTGTGGCACTCAAGGATAAATAAGACCACCTTCAATAGACTACTTAAACTATGAATATGACTGTAAATTGTTAAATGCATACTTAAATCACAGGGTGATATAAATAACTTTTTTTTTTGCTTTTAAACACAGAAAATGTGTTTTGTATTGAATTACATTTATCAAAAAAATAAAATTATTCAATTATAATGTATGTATAATAAATTAATAAACTTTACAAATATCTATTATAATATTCATTTTATAATTATAAATTTTATTAAACGCCCATTATTATATTAAGTAATAATTTACTAAGATTGTAACCTTAGAAATAAGCGTCTGAAAAATACGAAGGTAGGGACCTCTATAGATCTTAAAACACAAGCTTACGCTATGAAGAAAAGAGAGAATCCCTTCATAGCGTAAGCTTGTGTTTTAAGACCTATAGAGGTCCCTACCTTCGTATTTTTCAGACGCTTATTTCTAAGGTTACAGCCTTAGTAAATTATTACTTAATATTCATTTTAGTTATTTTCAAAACCTTCATCAAATAAAAAAAAATAATTAAATGATTTTCTGTTGAAGACAATAATGAAAATAAGCCAATTTAGAATATAGTATTTGCAGGAGACCATGAAAATAAACACATACAGAATAATAACATTGCAATAGTCAAGTAATTTATCAAAATATGAGTAATTTCAGATAATATATGTGAAGTTCTCATTGAAAACATTAGTAGGTTAAAAGGATACTTTACACTGACTCAGCTAAGTGAAGAGGCCAAGACTGTTATCACACAAAGCCAATGTCAAGATGCATCTCAAGCATGGTGGGACTCCTTTCTAAGAAATTCATAACCTTAATTGAATACAAATTTGTTCTACTAGCCAGCCCTACTGGAGTGAAAAATGGCAAGAGTATTAATATTAGAAACCAGATGTCACAAGAAAATTGTGGCATGATCAAACATTCACTCCATTTTCTTAAAGACATGTGACTAAATTAAAACTACTGAATTATCTGAAAACCAAATTAAAATAATAGTGCAGCACAGTTTTCCTCATAAGATAGAACAAATGCTTATTGGAACTGAGAGGAAGATGGTAGAGCAAATGCTCAAATTACTTTGCTTTTAATAGTGATAAACCTGCCTACCAAACCAATTACCAGGGATTTAAACCCCAACCTAAATAGCTGACTATAAGTTCCAAGATATTTGGTCACAGGACAAACTCATAGAGAGGATCAAGAAAGAGTTCATTTTCTAGTAGGCCTGTAAGAACAAAAATTTTAAGACAAACCTTAAGTGACTCAGACCTCACTCATGCAAGACAATACAGTGTATCAAGAGGTGATTCACAATCCTCTAGTATGAGCAGCTACTCTAAAATATATCAAAGTAAACAACAATCAGATGAAAATAGTTTAGTAATCAGATGGACTGGCAGGTTAGACTTTATGGATAATGATCCTACATTGTGTTAAAGAAAATATGATTAAAGTTAAAAAAAATTTTTTTTATAATAAGTGTTAATAAAATATTTTTTGCTGGATTCTGAAGAAAAAACAATATCAATTTCTGAACTGTGTCAACCAAAAATTTGAGCACCCCGGCTCTTAAGTCTATGCTTTGGACAAAGTAGAGGATGACTAAATTTTAAGGAATCAACTATGGTTAATAATGTAACCATATAAATATTAGACATGAATATGTGGGTATGTATAAGACAATAAAGAAATTTCAGATTATATTTTGTTTGATTAGGCCTTTTCTTTGCAGAGACATGAATAAGCTGATGGATCTGTGTATAAAACCTATTATAATAATGTTACAGCAGGAAGAAATAATAAATGAATATCATAAGCTGAATATGCAGTCAAAATAAGCCTGATATTTGAGATAAATGTTCAAAGTCCATGTTTTATCCATAGTACAATTGGAATCATGCTATAGGGACAACTTTCAAAAAAAAAAAATTAAATGTAGGTTAATTAACACTGAATCGATTTGAGTATAATATCATTAAGTAGGATGCCTCTTTTAAATCACTTACTCCTTGTAAATCTGGCTCATCATGACAGTTATTTATTTGGTAATTATATTTTTGATTAAAAAAGTGAAGCATTTAAAATTAATTAAACAAAATCCAGTTAGAAAATAAAAGAAAATGAAAAGTCCAAATGCCCAATTTATCCTAATCTCAAATTAAAAATTAAAAAAAAAAAAACAAATAGAAGAAGGAAAATATAATTAAAGTATAATGTAGTTTAAGAATTTTAATTGTATATACTTTTTGAGAAGGAATGGTTAAAAAAAATAAAGAGAACATAGTAGCTTAAATGAAAAAAGAAGGTACAAAACTTGGCTTCTGATAACAAAACAAAAGAAAATAAAAATATAAGTGCAGAAAATCTCAAAATTGATTGAGAATATAAAAAGAAGAAAATAACTTTGAGCAGGGTCTTGTCTTGTCTCACTCTTTTAGAGTTTCCATGGATCCCTGATAGAGGCAATTCCTCCATCCAGGACTACTCTATCCTGATCTAAGTTTTCATGCAGAAATGGAAACTAGAATGTTTGCAGATATCTTCTTTTGTTATAAAGAGGTTACTTCAAAAAGCTTTTGAGTCTAGCCTAAAGCAGAATGGGAATGTGAAAATGTTTACAGAAGAAATCAAAATTAATGAGTTCTGCATCTTAAGAAATACATCAGTGCTACAATAATCTATGATCTATATAAATCCATGGAACTTACCACTAAGCTATTATTCATACCCTAACTCATGTATAATTCAATATGATTACAAACTAAACTACCTATAAGCTTATAATACTGATAGAAATTATTCACTATTTTATTATTCAATGAACTTTCATTTATGGCTTATTGGGAAAACAAAAGAATTGAACTGTTTGAATTATTTATTTGATTAACATTATTATCTGGATGATCATGTGTATGTTCCTTCCATTTTTATTAATTGTCATCTAAATATTTTAATTGGATTTAATAAAATATTTTCCATTAAGATAAATCTTTCATTGTGTATTCTTAATTTTAGTTTACTAGATTTATTGTTAAATAATTGTGTGAAAAAGGTATAAATTATTATTGTCAATAAGATTCTTTAATAGTTAAGTTGGAGGAAAATTCATATGAAAGATTAAAATGATGAGGAAGTAAAATGCCGATCTTACTTTTAGCTATTTGTTTCAAATTAGCAACACAATGTGGGAAGAGTTAGAAGGTCTACAAACCGTGGTACCCTCTTAAATAAATTAAAAATGATTCTGGCAATTCAAATCATAATGAATGTTTGGTCAGATAATCAGGAAATATAACTATCTTCTTGAAATATCAGAACTTATATGTGAATGGATTTTTTTTAATAGTTTGATTAACTAGCACTTTATATTGCATAAAATAAGACCTAATCTACCAAAAAATGTTGCAATGTGTACATATATATATGCTTGTTAAAAATTACTTAACATATGCAGTTTAGTAAGCAATATGTACTCCACTGTAATCAGAATTTATCATTTGAACAAGAGCTATCACATGTGATGTTAGATATACACAAGGAGACTTGTAACAAAATATAACAGATATGTAGCTTAATTGTATAATAGTTTTAGCATGAATTATTAAAAATTCCAAAACATTTTGCAGATACATGCATTACTATCATATTAAAATTTATTAAATACTCATAATATGGTATCTCATTGTCTAGCATGCTATGTTGTAATAACTGTAAACTGATATTTTGAATAAAACAACTACTTCTTTTATATTTTTTTCCATGTTTAAATTTTCAAGTTTTTATAAATATCTGGTATATTATAAAAAAACATAATAAAATAAAACGTTAACTAAAATATTGATTATTGTAACTTGATTCATAACTGTTTTTTTAGATATATATTTTCTTGTTATAAAAACAATATTTAATAATAAAGATATAAACTATAAAATCTCTTGTTAAAATTAAATTAGAGATAGCTTTTTTATTCACAGATTAGTTTAAGAAATGTATACCTCTTGAAAGACTGTGATAAATAATTATAACACATCTTAACTTATAATAAATTTTGAATTTTTTTTTATAGTAATTCATTTTTCTTGAGTAGCTTTTAGATGGTTGTTTTCATTTTAGTGTGTCTACTGTATATATATATATATATAAACAAAAAACACTTATAAATCCAATAAATAATATAATATTTCAACCAGAGGACTGATAAAAACCAGTCCTCTGGTTGAAATATTATATTATTTATTGGATTTATAAGTCTTTTTTTGTTTTTATATGTATTTCCTTTTGGTTAGTTTGTTTTTTTTATTTATATATATATATATATATATATATATATATATATATATATATATATATATATATATATTGTACCCTTTTCAATAGGTCAGAAATAGTCAAGTACAATAGATTACTAAAAATTTTAAATTTTAGAGTATGTTCTTTTGATATGTTAATCATAATTTGTTAATAATATTATAGGGTATAATTTGAAGCTAAATAAAATATGTTGTATATAAAATTATAGTGAATCATTTAAGAATAGTTATGTAAAGCTTAAAATATGGTTGCATATGATTGCAAAAGCTGGCCATATTAAATAACTCAGCTATAAATAGTTAAAAGTATATTTAAATGTTAAATTTTGATGTTTTAAACTTGTATTTAATAAATGCTATGTTATGAATTATATTTGATAAAAATTAATATCGTATATTTTAAAAGTAATTTTATGATAGTAAAATTGTTTTTAATTCTATATTTTAAATTATTTTTCCTTATTTTTACAATTATTTTATATAAGATAATAAAGTGTTGCAATTTTATTATTTTAGACCGAGAAATAGATTGAAAATCGTCTGCCTTAATTTTATAGTGATCACGTGACTTTTAATACACGGTTAAACGCACACACGCTTGTTTGAATAAATAACAAAGTTTGAAATATTTAAAAGTTGTATCATAGGATTGAATAGAATTATTTACTTATCATAAAAGCTCATAGCAAATATTCAGTTAACTGTCGGTATTGCATGTTTAAACAAAGCAGTAAAAACGAATACAGATATAATAAAAATTAAATATTTTGTTTAAATAAAACTAGATAAATTGAATATTAAGAGTGGGATAAATATTAAATTATATTTTAAAAGTTATTTTAAATGTTTAAATAATTTTGATAAAGTAATAATTGATTGAAAAGTTATATTTTAAATAATATTTTTAAGTTTTATTACGTCATAATTTTTATTTTTATATAATTCTGTAAAACTGAATTACAGTATATGTAAATTTGATCTCAAACTAAAAGTGAGAATCAACCAATCAAATGACGTTTTTTCTGGAGTATAAAATACCATTGCACAGGGGGGGTAGAGGTCGGATTAAAAGTATATCAGAAGATAAAGGTGATATTAAATTTTAAATTTTTATTTAGTCAATTTTGTACTCTGTACAATTTATTTTTTGCAAAGCTAATTGATATTTTAAAAAGTATTTGCAAAAGAGAGTTAAACTATAATATATTTAGTAACTTCATTAAAAATGTTTTGCTAAAGTTTTAAAGTTCCTTTTGCCGGTGGTATTTTATCAAAGTCTAACTTAGAACTCCGCGATAATAAATGGATATGTCAAGAAGTAAAGTGTATTCAGTTTATAATATTTTAAAAATGTATATAATATTTGTTGATACAGTTTCATTAATAATGAACAGGATTGTTCTAATGAAGAAAATAGTAATGTGGAATGGACATTGTATAAGAAGCCCAGATAGAAAGATATTTTACCGTCTAAAGGTAAAGATGCATTATTTTTATATGGAATATAAACTTGTCTAAAATTAAGTAATAATAAGACAATTGTACTTTATGATAATTGATAAAATTTCATGTTAAAAGAGTAAAATGTTATTCTTTCTGAAGGAAACATTTTTGGAAAGTATATTTTGCAAGAAATTATTTAAGAAAGTGAATCATGGAAAATATTTGTTAAAGCGTTTGATATAAAACTTCCCGTCTTAAAAGTTTAAGTTTTTAAACTAATGAGAAAAGTACTAAATGGAAGTAAATGTACTAAATAAGAAACTTATGGGAGAAATGAATACATAAATAAATAAAAGGATGGAGCCATGGAAATAAAGATTGCGCAATAAGTTTATCCGAATATTTTTTTAGTTAAGTCGAAGGATGCATCACCTAACCAACATAGGAATATTCCAGAACAGAATTTTCCAATTATTATTTTGAATAGTGTATTTTATTATGATTCCAATAATTATCTTTCTAGTTTATAGAATCCATAAACTATTTATCTATAAATTTTGCTAAACGGATTGATAATTATTTTTGTTTGATTTCAAGATTAGAAAAAAACCGTCTGTATTATTTATTTACTATGTATATTTTTTAATCGCTCACCACCGCCCGACCGACAAATTGTCTTGTTCGTCATCATAGCAATGTCATAGCAATGGGGGAAAGGTAAAAATGCTCTTGAAGAAATAAAGCGTTTTTGAAGAGAACATTTTTTTTTTTTAAAAAAAAAAACAACTTTTGAAACTTTGAGAAAGAAAATGGGAATATTTGAACCTAGGAAAATATACGTTTCATCTGAAGTTTACGTAAATATGTTTTTTGATTTATTTATTATTTATTTTAAAATGTAAATTTTTGATTAATAAGTATAGGAACATGAATATTAATTATTTATGGTATAGAATCCTGTAGTATAATATTTAATAACTTAATTTAGAATATTTTAAATAGAAGCATGAATGTGTATTTTATGTATAAGATGTTATATTTAGTTGGAGAAAAGAAGACTGCAAAAGTGATACTGATGATCTAATGTCACTTGGTAACAATTGATGGATTATTGATATTTATTATTTTTTTTCTTTTTATAGATTGCTTATGTCATAATGTCTTGATGTATGAATGTTAAATATGCATTACAACATATTTTAAAACATTGTGAGATCAGGAATTATTTGGAATATGCATACTATGATTTTATAACGATAATATAACCCAACATGATAATAAATATGTATGTGATTTTTTAAAAGAACTTTCATATTACTGGATGATCAAAATTGTATGTGTTTAGTTTAGAATACTAAAGTAGGTAAACTTTTTTATGGTTTAGTAAGATTGCTCTAAGTACAGTTGAATCTGATTTATTATTTGAATATGCAAGCTAGTAAATTTGTTCATGTAAGACCTGATAAATCTTTAAGAACTAAGAATAGGATAGTAACCTGGTATTAGTAATATGATAAACATGAATCCAGGAGATTATTAAGTTAGGATATTTGGGATATGAATAGTATTTCATAATATTTGTAAAGGTGCAATGCAGTTAACATAGCCCTGCAATTGTATGCTTATTTTTGGACAGTGTTTATTTTCTTGGAGCATTGATGATCAATAAAGCTGAATGAATAGCTTAACATCATTTATAGTATTTGAGGATATTATATAAGAAAAGGTATTCCCTCTGGTTTTTATAATTACACTGTGCCATGATGTATATTTCGGTATGAGTTATGTGTTATACTCTAGTTTTTCTTTCCCATCCTATAAATCTATTTGCTATCTATTTTCAAAAAGTAGCTACATCGTACAGTATAGTATGTTTAAAAGAAAATATTAGATAATTTAGAGTTGGAGATATGCAATTGGTTGGAATGAGATGAGTTCATTTGCTTGTATGAAGAAATAGAATTTGTATGAATTGGAATTGGACATCCAATGGACTTCAAATGAAAGAATCATAAAATATGTTATAAAGTTATTTATTTTGGAAAATAAATATAAGATCTTAAGAATAAAATATGTAAAGCAAAGTTTTTTTTTAAATATTAAATAATATTAAAGTATTTATTTCAATTTTTTTTAAAAAAGAGTACTGCGTAATTTTAATATAATTCTATAAAGTAAAAATGATCTACACAATGAGTTAGGTACAATTTATATTTATTCAATAATAGAAAACGTATTAGTAATTATAATTCTATAGTAGTATAATATTGTTATAATGGAATGTATTATAGTTGATAAATCCAATGTATTGAACATTAATATGCATAATTTGGATATAAATTATCAATAGATATTGTACATAATATCGATAACATTGCTAAAATGAAATTGTCTAGTAAAAAGAGGATATCCATGTTTTGATTAGTATTATTTTATGTTTATCCATATTATGTTTTTTTATAGAATTTTAAAAAAGAAGCATACTGAATAAATAATAACTAAAGGATGTAAAAAATGTTTTGAGTAAGCATTAAATAAGTGCAAAGTTTTATATAAGATTGATCAAACAGGGATTAATAATATTGTATCTTTTTTTTATTATTTTTATTTAAGTCAGAGTAAAGACTTAACAAGGTTCGAATATAAAGAATGTATAATGGTACCAATCTTTCAGATGTTTAAAATGTACATATTGTAAATAGATTGTTATTTTGTTAATGTTATAATAAACTTTATTAAAATTTGGTTTTCTCAAAGTTTGTGTGTTGGTTTGTTATTTTTTCCATCTTCATAAAGTTGAACACAGAGTTAATAAAAATAAACCGAATATTTTGCACAGAAATAAATAAATAATTATTTTAAGAATTGGATTATTTATTAAGTAATCACATTTACATTATCTTATGGTCATAAGTTGGTTATCATAATAATACATTGGATTATATGCTATCAATTGCCACACACTTTTATTTGTCAGATTATCAAATGCTACCACGTATTTATTATATTATTACATGAAGATAAAAGATTATATTAAATTATTCTATTGTTTTATTATGGTAATAAAGTTATAGTATAAGAAAGGATATACAGAGTTAGTTATACAATGAAGAATATTACTATTGCTTTATTATTATTAGTTTAATGTAGTAGATTATGACATAAAATCCCTTTTCATATTTTACTATCGTAATTTTAATTAACTTAAAGTAAATTTCATGAACCTGAGATTTTATTGAGCTAGATTATTATAAATAGAAGATTAAGATTTAATTATCAGTTTAATCTTAATGAGTAGGAATTATTTAAAGTCGTAAGAATACTATAAGTTTATTTATTTGAAATAGTAATAGGAGGGATAGTGTTCTTATGCCATTGAGGTAATATCTTGTAAGATGTTGGCTCAATGTAATCTATCTTGTCACCTGTGTTTTCACTTCCAAGACTCATGAAAATATTAAAGATTTATTCAATTTATTTTTATAAAATGAACCTTATTCGTATTTTAAATTTGAGCTAGTGAAATATTTACTTTTAATGCTGAATATTTTATTTATTAATTATTAACTGAGCTAGAAAACGTTTTACTTTATATTGTATACTATTCTGAAGTGGAGATGCACAAGACCGGGTTAGAATATATATTGAACCGGTGGTGTGATAGATCACTTGGGGACTCCATTTGTCATGAACTTTTTACTCTTTGATATAATAGCAATTATGAAATATAAACTTGTGCAACAATAATGTAAGACCTACTTTTATACATACAACATATGATACAATTCTTTATTATTATAAAATTATACATTGGATCTACACCAATGCAATTTAAATATTGATCCACACCAGTCCCTTAGGCAGAGAAGCATAATACCCAGAAGGTATCTATGTCCATGCCAGAACTATATATAAAATATATAACTGCAACCACATTTGAAGGACATAGATCTTCTCGACTGCAGAATTCAACACCTATTACTCAAAACACTTTTTTGTTTTGGAGAAACTCTAGGCACCAGCTAATTACCCAAAAGATAAATAATGCAGTTTGAATGATGGCAAACTAACTCAGCAACTAAGAAATCTCAATAAGCTCAATCAAAAGAATAGTATAATGAATTACTGCTTTAATTAGTGGTAAAAGAATTGACCTACAAAATATTAAGTTTTAAAGATAATTTATTTTAACTAAATATGTATTACTTTAGTTTTTAAACTACTCTTATAAACTCTTAATTAATTTAAATAATGATTTTTTATATACATACACACACTCTTAATAAATCACACAATAGAATATAATATAAGAAAGAGCATTAAATAAACATGAAACATTTAAACACACATATCAATAGTTCATTTTAAACATGCTATAGAATTGATTTGTTTTACAGACTCTCTAGGCTTCAAATTATTGCAATGGCTACTTTAATATCAGAAATGAAATAAGAAAATATTATTTGTTACCTATAGGATTTGGACAGGAGTTCTTTGTTTGCTGCTTCATGTCAGTTTTACCAACTGGTTGGATTTTAGACTTCTGTGGAGAGTCCTATGATTGTAATTTTGTGATATTCTTATTCAAGACAGTTAGATATCTCTGGTGGTTTCAAATTATTAGACAGGCATTTCTTTTATCAGGCAGGTTGCTGATGTTCCATCAGACTGAAACTGGAATCTGGCCATATGCTTCTGATGACTACTAGCACTGCATTGTCTTTAGATACATGAAAAAATACTGACTCTGGAAACATAACAGGACAGACTGAAGACTCATTGTAAAACTGATTAAAATATTAAAAACTGACTATGTGATAAACTGTTGTTATTTTTTTAATTAGTTTGTATACCCACCAGTCATATCCATTGTTGAAATTCATCCACGGCTTTTGATTAATTTTTTATAAGATTTTAATTAATTAATTAATTCTGTTTTTAATTAGTAGCCATTGCTAATTCCTGTTGTTTATGAATTCTTTAATGAGTAACAATTGGTAATTTATTTCTTTTATGTAGCTTCTGAGTATTTGCAATATTTTTGAGAGACATTTTTAACTTATATACTTTCATTTATTTTTTAATATTTAATTTTTATATTCCATTCTTTTAACACCCATACATTTTATCTTCCTTTACGATTACATCTCACTATTAATAGACATATATTTTATTTCTTTTAAATAATTGGAAGATCCTTTTTTTCTTTAAATTAAATGAAAAGATATATTTTTTAATTTTATGTTAAGATTAATTTTTAAACTGCTATAGCTTTGATTTTTAAACAAATAACTTTAATTTTTAATTAATTGAAATTCATCCTTTAATTTTTCTAAGTTAACTTCTCTCCATTTTCTAATTACTCTTTAATACATAAAACTATGCATTAATTGACTTTTAGCAAACTCTAATTTGTTTTAAACTAATAATAATAAAAAATACTCTTCAGACTTTTAAAAATTTATTTATTATCAAATGAAATATTTTTCTCTTTTTAATTCAATTATTTATAGACAGGTTATTCTGCAGTTATTTTATCATTTATTAATGAATTTTAAAACATTTGCATTATTTACAAAAATGGTTTACTTTAATAAATGTAACTAACAATTTAACATGGATGGTTCTTCATGAGTGGTACTATATATATATATATATTCATTTTTTTACTTGTATATGTTTGATTTTGAGATGATGGTCAGATATCAGTGGTCTAGTATGCTATATTTTGATAGTGTTTAGATTACATGGTATTGAAATCATTTCACCATTAATAAAATTATGATTGGTTTTTATGGTACTTGAATGAATACATTATTATATACTTTTGACTACAGTTTTAAATTATGAATGCTACCAACTTTTTTAAATAGAAATTTATAAATTACAGCTTATTATTAAACATGGATTTGCAACTTTTTAGACATATCTCTTGTTTATTTACCCACATATATTTTTTTTCTTAATACTATCCTTATTTTACATGAGAATATTGAAAGTTTGAGGAAATACCAAAGAAATATGCAGACTATCATCACTGGGTTATTGGAAAAAATCATTAAGGCTATATAGATTTTTGTTCTTGCTTGCAATGTCTAAGGATTTCTTTGTTTTTTAATAGGCTGTCTATAATCATCTATATAAGAAAGAAAGAAACCAAATTACTCTATTACATAGATTAACTAGCCAAGAGCTCATCACAGCTGCCTTGTAAGCAAGTAATTGGTTGCAGACGGTTGTGGGTTCGTGTCCCAGCAGATGCTATGACATATGAAAAAAAACAACTATTAGTTATTTTAATTAGGCAAGAAAAATAAATATAATTATATCATCAAACCAATATATTAACGATTGTTTTATAGCTAACAATTAAAAGATAATACTAGCAATGAACACTTGTGTATACATATTAGAAAAAAAAATAGATAACATATTAGAAAAATTATACAGATGAGATAATTAATAGATAAATTATATTATAAAGACACACTAAATTATAATAGCTATTAAATATAAAAACACACACAGATAGATAGATAGATAGATAGATAGATAGATAGATAGATAGATAGATAGATAGATAGATAGATAGATAGATAGATAGATAGATAGATAGATAGATAGATGGATGGATGGATGGATGGATGGATGGATGGATGGATAGATAGATAGATAGATAGATAGATAGATAGATAGATAGATGGATGGATGGATGGATGGATGGATGGATGGATGGATAGATAGATAGATAGATAGATAGATGGACGGGCAGACAGACGGATGGACAGACAGACAGACAGACAGAGAGAGAGAGAGAAATAAAGGCATGAAAGAAACAAAAGATATTATACAGCCATATAATGTTCATATTAAGTTGATTTATAAATTTATATCATTAATAATTCCAAGTTATTGGCTTCTAATATTTACTGTTATGATGGTTAATTGCATAACCTCTTGAATATTATATTTTGCTCTAAAAAGTTATAAACAATACTGCTATAGATAAATTTTGCAGTTTACATAAATATGATAATATGTTTTTATAATGTTTTCATTGATATATGTGGTTTATAATTTATTTCATTTGGCATTAAGTAATGATATATATATATATATATATATATATATATTCAGGTTCCTTAAAATTTCTCATAATGCAACTCTTATTAAAGATCTACGACAACACCATACTAAAAAGTAAAAATATCTTCTTGATTTGTGACAAGTTATTTCTTTGGTAAAAATATAATTTTTCAGACCTTCTGAATAAAATAATTGTAGAATAATATACAAAACACAGTTTAAAATAAATAAAACACATAAATATTAAAATAAAGTAAAAATATACTGCTTGTTTATTGTATTTTTTCTGGTATATTAATTATTTTGTAAATAAATTCATTGTGATTTCAAAGTTTACTAGATGTATTTTACAGTAATATTCTACCAATTATCAGTAGTTGCAAACAAGAATTTAAAGCTTTGTATATTTTTATCATTAATAATGCTTTTATAATTTTATATGGCTGAATTAAGATTTTCTGAAATAATGGAAGAATAAATATCACTCTTAATGTCATAAACTATATCCGTCTTGTAAATTTTAGAACAAAAATATTATTTTATTATAATAATATCTAAATATTTGAAATATTGGTATTTTTCATTTACCTGGAGGTTAATTATAAATATAGGGGATTTGAACTCAGTCTTTCAAGCACCCTTCAACTATCTCCATTATCCCATAACACTGATACACCTGACCCCACACATGTAGAAAAAGTAAATAATCACCAATATATGTATTTCATACTGAACCAGCACTCATTAGTTGGTCCAGATTATCATCTCCCCCATATATATATATATGGGGGAATATTAATATATATATATATACTATATATATATATATATATATATATATATATAATCAGTGTCCAGTTTATATTAAGATACCAAATCTTCACATTTTAATGTCCAGGCTTTAAACTATCCCAACCTCTAACTCTTAAACCATCCATACCATTAAAAATATGATGAAGGAAAGCTCAAATCCAGTTCTGATGTTAATATTATTGCCATGTCCATGTAGAGCTCAACTCTCTCTGCCCCTCATGTATAGAATCTTATTCATTTAAATACATAGAAGAAGAATGGGCAGGATACAAGCTTAATGTGTAAATATTTGAAATACAGACATTCTTCATATCCCTGGAGCTTAATTTAAATGTAGGGAATTTGAACACACACTTTCAAGCATACTTCAACTATCTACATTATCTCATACCACTGATACACATGACCACACACATTTAAAAAAATAAATAATCATCAATGAATGTATTTCATGCTGAACCATCACACATCAATTGGTCTAGATTATCATCTACCACACACACATGCACACCCATATATATATATATATATATATATATATTCTTTAAAATGAAATATATTCAATTTATAGACAACTAAATACTTAAAATATATAAATAATAAATTTAGTAATATCTAATCGATTTTCGTTCAAAAAATGAATCTTATCAAGATATTACAACAATTGAAAAAATTCACGTGATTTACATATCATATACAGGTCAAACTTAACAATAAAGATGTTTTTAAATTTTCCAATTTTTATTTAATGACCATTTTCCACCTAACTTAACAGACCCTTGTACTAAATTCATACATTTCTTTTTATTTTCATGTATATACAATGTTGCATATACTTTTCTTTCTTTATAATTTTTACAATATTTGATGACTTCAATACTTTCGTCACAATTCATAATGTGTCCTGTTTCTAAAAAATGGCAAAATGGACCTAATTTAATATCTTTTCTTTTTATAGCTCTGTCATGCTCTTTACCCCTTTCTATTTTACTTTTTGCTGACTGACCTATGTATATCATCTTGCATATTTTACAAATAATTTTATATACTATTCCTATCCTATCATTCTTATCATTTCTTATTTTAGAATTACTTACTAGTTTTTTTTTTAAGATTTACTATTTTTCCATCCAATACCTATATTAAGATTTATTTTTCTTTTCTATCATTTAGAATTTCATATACATCCTTAGAATATGGAATAGAAATCCATTTCTTATTTTTTCTTTCAATTTTATTGCTAACTTCTTTATACCTATTTTTATTTATTAAAATATTCTTTACAATTTTACTATTATATCCATAATCAATGTATTCATCTTGGATTTTCAATTTTTGCTCCATTGCATCTTTATCATTTAATGTAAGCCTATCATTTTTTTTCTTTTAACCCTATAAGTACCCCCATTTTTGACAGCAAGGTTGATAAGATTCATGTATCATTCCTCTAACATTTGTATTTTTTATGTAGTGCTTTATATTAATCATTCCATTTTCATCCTTTTTTATTAATAAATCTAAATATTTTATTCCTTCTTCATTATTTTCTATAGTAAATTTAATATTAAACATATTTTTATTAAGCTCATTAAAAGCTTTCATTATGCTTCTTCCATTTCCTACAACTAAAATATCGTCCACATACCTAAAATACTTTATAATTTCTCCATTTTCGATATACTTATCAATTATTTTCTGCTCAATCCAATCAACCATAGTTGATGCCATAATTCCACTTATTGAACAGCCCATTATCCATCCTTTATAAATACTCCAAAATTCATTATTATATTTAACATATAATGTCTCATTAATCATGATTAAAACCTCTTCTATTATTTGTATCCATTCTTTTGAAATTATCTTCTCATCTTTGACTTTTCTAACTACAATGTTAATACTTTCTATCCTAGAAACACTTTGATACATTTTTTTCTATATCAAATGATGCTACCTTACCATTTCTATTTAATTTAACTGTATTCAAACTTTTTAGTACGTCCTCAGAATTTTTGACACAATACTTTCGATAACCCATACCATCCACAAGTTTTCTATATAAAAGATTACACATTTCTTTTAATATATAATCATTAAAATCCAATATTAATCATACAGGCATATTTTCTTTATTAGTTTTTATATTTCCAAATACCATAGGATGTTCAAACGCAGTTGGATATAATAACTTATATTCATTATTATCAATCAACTTAGTTTCTATCATTCTTTGTAATATTTTTATATATTTATATTTAATTAAAATACTTGGATTCTTTTCTATTTTTACAAAATCCTGTTTGATCAAGTCATTTTTAATTTTATCTTCATAGTCTTCTTTATTTAATATTACAAACCTAGATCTTTTATCTTCAATAGTAATAATTAAATTTTCTTTTTTATCTTTCCATTCATTTTTACATACATATCAAAATTTCTTATTAATTACATTATTAATTTTTGACTGCAAATTATTTTTTTCATATCTTTAATATTTGCAGCTTCAATACTAACTACTGTCTTATTATCCATATCCATATCCTTAAATGGTATATACTTTGGTCCTTTTTCTAATATTCTTATTTGTTTATTTGAAAATTTACTTCTTGAAATATTTATTAATTTATTATAATTACTATGATTTCTATTATAATCAATTACAGTTTCTTCATTTTTTCTTATCCCATATAATCTTTTATTTTTATAAAACAACCAATTCCACTTGTTTTGATATTTCAAATTAAGTTTATTCTTAATGAAACCATTATGCTCTTCTAACCATTTTTTTTATAAAATAAAACATGTCCGATGATAAAACTCTTTTTATAGTTTCCATATTTCTTTTATAAATTTTTATTAAGCTATTAAATTTCAAGTACTTTTCTTAAACCATTCCAATACTGTTCTTCATAATTTATAAATTAATTTATCATTGGAAGTAACTGCACAATCTAGGAAAACGATTCTCTTGTTTACATTTATTTAAAAATGTTAACTGGCATTTTAATTCTTCAATTCTTCTACTATTATTCCATAAAGCTTTAAATAAATTAAAAGATAATTTATCTACGGAATTATATAAAAAATTCCACTTATCTTTATTAGTGTCATATCTGTTATCCATTTCAATGTTAAATATTATTAACAAATATTCCAATCACGTACCAATTTTATACAATAAAAACTTTTAAAACTTCTATATAAATATTTTACAATGATGGCATTACAAAACCATTATGTTGTCTTTCTAAAATACTATTCTTTAAAATAAAATATATTCAATTTATAGACAACTAAATACTTAAAATATATAAATAATACATTTATTAATATCTAATCGATTTTCATTCAAAAAATGAACCTTATCAAGATATTACAACAATTGAAAAAATTCACGTGATTTACATATCATATACAGGTCAAACTTAACAATAAAGACGTTTTTAAATTTTCCAATTTTTATTTAATGACCATTTTCCACCTAACTTAACAGACCCTTGTACTAAATTCATACATTTCTCTTTATTTTCATGTATATACAATGTTTCATATACTTTTCTTTCTTTATAATTTTTACAATATTTGATGACTTCAATACTTTCTTCACAATTCGTAATGTGTCCTGTTTCTAAAAAATGGCAAAATGGACCTGATTTAATACCTTTTCTTGTTATAGCTCTGTCATGCTCTTTACCCCTTTCTGTTTTACTTTTTGCTGACTGACCTATGTATATCGTCTTGCATATTTTACAAATAATTTTATATACTATTCCTATCCTATCATTCTTATCATTCCTTATTTTACAATTACTTACTAGTTTTTTTAAAGATTTACTATTTTTCCATCCAATACCTATATTAAGATTTATTGTTTCTTTTCTATCATTTAGAATTTTATATACATCCTTAGAATATGGAATAGAAATCCATTTCTTATTTTTTCTTTCAATTTTATTGCTAACTTCTTTATACCTATTTTTATTTATTAAAATATTTTTTTACAATTTTACTATTATATCCATATTCAATGTATTCATCTTGGATTTTCAATTTTTGCTCCATTGCATCTTTATCATTTAATGTAAGCCTATCATTTTTTTCTTTTAACCCTGTAAGTACCCCCATTTTTTGACACCAAGGTTGATAAGATTCTGGATGTATCATTCCTCTAACATTTTTATTTTTTATATAGTGCTTTATATTAATCATTCCATTTTCATCCTTTTTTATTAATAAATCTAAATATTTTATTCCTTCTTCATTATTTTCTATAGTAAATTTAATATTAAACTTATTTTTATTAAACTCATTAAAAGCATAAAAAACTAGTAAGTAATTCTAAAATAAGGAATGATAAGAATGATAGCATAGGAATAGTATATAAAATTATTTGTAAAATATGCAAGATGATATACATAGGTCAGTCAGCAAAAAGTAAAATAGAAAGGGGTAAAGAGCATGACAGAGCTATAAAAAAAAGATATTAAATCAGGTCCATTTTGCCATTTTTTAGAAACAGGACACATTATAAATTATGAAGAAAGTATTGAAGTCATCAAATATTGTAAAAATTATAAAGAAAGAAAAGTATATGAAACATTGTATATACATGAAAATAAAGAGAAATGTATGAATTGAATACAAGGGTCTGTTAAGTTAGGTGGAAAATGGTCATTAAATAAAAATTGCAAAATTTTAAAACATCTTTATTGTTAAGTTTGACCTGTATATGATATGTAAATCACGAGAATTTTTTCAATTGTTGTAATATCTTGATAAGGTTCATTTTTTGAATGAAAATCGATTAGATATTAATAAATTTATTATTTATATATTTTAAGTATTTAGTTGTCTATAAATTGAATATATTTCATTTTAAAGAATAGTATTTAAAAAAAACAACATAATGGTTTTGTAATGCCATCATCGTGAAATATATATATATATATATATATATATATATATATATATATATATATATATATATATATATATATATATATATATATATATATATATATATATATATATATATATATATATTGTAACTATTTATAAATTAATATAAGATTTGTAACTATTTAAATTAACATAGAAATACACCTCTCTCAGGTGTGTGGCATATTTCAATCCCTATTTGGCATGCCATTTGTAACTATAATTTGTAACTATTTTAATATGTCACATTTGTAACCATAATAAATATTTAGATAGGGGAAATTATTAATTATTAGATATATGCCTATCCAATCTGTACCATTTGTAACTATATTAATTCATCATAGCATAGATAAAGAAATTATAGAATCACTGTGCCACTTGAAAATATCAGCATTAAAGATTCTTGGTATTTATTTATATATTGGGGCAGTCATTTGAACAATAAAACATACTGGCCATTGTCATCAAATAAAAATAATATTAAATATAGCAACTGAATAAAAGTACCCACTGTGAAATTCCTGGAGTGCCTTATGCTTATCTCCAATACTAGGTTCTTCTAACAAAGAATCCTTCCTATTCTTCTTTCCAAATATATAAGACCATTCATGGTCATATGCACACACTGGTGCTATTCATGACAACTTATAAAAATATATATATATATTCTATAAAACTAATATTATGAAGTTGGAAAGGGATGATATCACTCTTTATTCAGTTTAGCTAAGTACATGTGTTTTCCATGAGCGCCACTAGATTGTTTTCAATCTAGATAAGTATCTGTTTATAGTGTACTTGAGTTCAAACTCATTCAGTACATTTTTATTACACATGACTTGGATGACTAATGAAAAAAAATGACATTCTTACATTTTATCTATATTGATAAAATTACAAGATCCCAATATTACCAAAGTTTATACTATAGATCAAAGATTCTTATAGACATTGCTAGCTCATTTACGTATATTGATGAACAGACATGTATAATCCTATTAATGGCTTCCAAACAAGCATGTGAAGACCATTATTGATATTGATGGCCATTTAACTAGATTATTTATCACAATAAAGGTAATAATGATGATGATGATAATAATATCATAATAATAATGATAATAATAGTGATATCATAATAATGATTATAATAGTGATGATGATACCAGCCATGGCTTATTAATAAACTCACAACAATAAATTCATCTTTATAAACTTATAGGCATCTATTAAAATTATCCTATTTCATACTGGGATTTAATAATACTAGTGGTGATGATTGATCATCATGAATCTCTTTGCATAATATTCAATTTTCTATAAACCCCTATTTACTAAAATATATTCATTACGCTAAACATTAAATTTAATGATTATAATTTATTAATGATGATTGATGGCGATCATAACCTTTATATAGTATTATTTGAAACATTTTTAACCAATTACATGATATCCATCTTTGATGAGGATGATCTAAACTCATGGACACAACACAATTTTAGCTCTCTATTGTTGAACTATAATTATCAAAATTTGGTTATTCCCAAGCATAATCCTTAAATACCTAAATATCAACATTCGAGTTTACCTATTATTTTGCGGACGCTTAATATTTGCAAGTGATTGCTCAATATATACGAATGGTAATACTTAATAACTGCGAGCAATGATGATGAATTAAAATGATAGAATTAAGACAAGAAAAAAACACAATATTCTTAATAATAACTCGGAAACCAATTAAGATATATAATTATATTTTATTAACACTACTACTCTTTCTTTCCTTCTTTAAAGTCAAATCAACAATTAAATAAATGGCTTATTACCATATTAATTCAATACAAAAATTAATATAAAAAATTTATATAAGTATAAGCAAATAAATCTAACATATAGGTTTGTCATTTTTCTTGATATCTCAAAATAAGCTGACTTAAATCAATATTAGAAAAAAAATACATATTCTATAAATGCTTATTTAAGACTTTTCTTACTTATCATATCATAAAATAAATTTCAGGTGTAACTTGTATATGTTATTTCACTTCCATTCAAATGTAATGCCCTACTTTTCAATTTACCATTTTAAACTAATCATATATAACCTATTCTTTGATGTGTTTGGATAAGCAGTTACACATGCACGCATTCGGTAATGTTAACATATATGTTTAAAATGTATACCCATAAATTACATATATAAAATTTTTTTTGCAACCTTTTAGCAAAAGAAAATAAATACAGGATATTAATTTTAATATGCAACAAGATAAAATAAAAATAAAAAAAACATTATAAATGCATATATTTATAGGTTGCTCATTATCATTAACAACTGAAGAACAATTAAAAAAAAAACATTTCAACATTACAATATATAATAAAAAAAATAATAAAAAAAATAATGAAAAATTTAAGTTTAAAGATTTAAACTATGTTTGTGCTATGTTGTGAGATATTGCAAATAACTATAGATAAACAAGTCTTTAATGTTTCTGTATCAAAAAAAAGAAAATTGCTTTGACCAGTAAATTAAGGTTTACTTTTAATAAGCAAGAATAAAATCGGTTAAAGAAAGTTCATATTTACCCGTTTACTTTTTACTTCTTATTAATGTCCTGAGTTTGAATTTTCAGACTGCTTTTCTTTGCTCAACAACAACAAAAAAAAGAAAGTTATTGCAGATACTTTTAAGATAATGCTGAATCAATTGACTTGCTTGTTTCTTCAATTCTATTATTATTCATTGTTGATTGGCCTCCTTCTACCATTTCAAAAAAAAGTTATTATAAGTACTTTTGAATAAGTAGGTACCAGTGGATTTGCTTGTCTCTCTCCTTTTAAAAAAATAATTGCTGTTGACACTTTAGATGATTGAGGTAAACTAACAAAAATTTGATTCATGGCTTCAAACTTGGTTCTACATGGCTTTTATAAATTTTCTTTTCCTCCTATTTCCTCTTCTCCATTCATTCGAAGGTAATGAGCTTTTAATAAGCCAGGAACTAGAAAAGAAGCATTCCATATAGCTTGTGTGGTTGGCTTCAAACTCTATCATTTTGTTGGTTATTACTTGATATATGACTTCATAGACAGATCAGCGATTTTAACTCATTCTGTATTAACCAGGAAGCAGAAAAAAATGGTTTAGCAATGCAGAGGCATAGTATTATGCATAGCCAAATATGTTAATATCATATTTATATAATTGTTAATAACTTCTATTAAATTCAATCTTGTTCCAATGTTTTCCTCTCTTCTTTAATATTGCTGGAAATTGTTTATATAGACACACATCTTCGTCTATATTGACTTTATACCAGAGTCTTTTACTTCATTTCCTTTCTCAATTTTTAAAGAGTGAATAAAAAAAATCAAATCGCTTACTTTTCTCCTTTTTTTTTTTTAACATTAATAACAAGGAAGGACCGACTGAGTTGAGTCTCAAAATAATAATCACTGAGTTACATCTCACTTTAATAATAATAATCTGAGTGACTGTCTCTCCAAAATATTCATATTGAGTCTCTAAAAATAAAATCATACTGACTGATCAAAAAATAAAATCATACTGCCTGATCATCTCTCTAAAAAAAAATTAATGACTGAGTGATCATCTCTCTAAAAAAAAATTAATGACTAAGTGATTAAAAAATTGTTTCAATCATTTATATCGCGAATTTCAACCAAAGAAAAAAAAAACATCTGGAAACCTTATCTTAAAAAAAAAATCAAAGCTTCACAAGTTTGACATCGGTCACAATCAATAAAGACTTAAAATTGATCGCTATCGTTATCTACATCAAAGCACCTCTTTTGTAAAAATAATCTTAAGACACAGACAACAACAAACCTGGAATCTATAGCCATCAGAAATAGGTGTAAAAGCATCTTTGTGTTTGTACAGATGTATTCATTCTTTCACACGTGTACATTTTTTTTATCTCCTAATCTAATAATCTCCATCGCCTTATTTTACACTTTTCTGATCTACTCTATTTTAATAAAACCAAAGTTAAATAATATGACACCTTATTTAATAAAAATATATATAATAAATCATTACCAAATATTATTACCCTCTACATAATGGTTTATTCATTAACTATCTATAAATTTATAATAATAAATACACATATATAAATCCTCATATATATAAAAGAAATTTTTTTTTAATTAAATAATATGTATGTATGTGAAATGAGTCATATATCTACAATATATATATATATATATATATATATATATATATATATATGACAGCCTTTAATTTTCTCCAATCCTTCAGCCATCCATACCATTGAAAATCTGATATACATACTCCTTGCTGTTGCCAATATTATTGTCATGCCTCTGCTGACCTCATGGGCATCACAATAATGTTGGCATCAGCATGGGATTTGGGCATTCATCCTCATATTTTTCATGGGATGGATGACTGAAGTGTTGGAGGTTGAGAAGTTTGATTTCTGTCCATTAAAGTATAGACAGTATGAACATTTTCTATCTTAATGTAAACCGAGCACTGATTATATTTTTGGGAGAGATGATAATCCGTACCCACTGATGACTACTGGTTCAGCATGAAATACATATATTGGTGATTATTTATCTTTTTTACATATGTGTTGTCATGTGTATCAGTGGTATGAGATAGTGCAGATATTTGAAGGGTGATTGAAAGTCTGAGCTCAAATCCATTATATTTATAATAATATCTATGTGGCTTCTGAAAAGAAGTTTGCTATTAACTGAAAAATGACTTTTTAATATTTATTGAATATCTTGAAAAATGGATCAAGTCATTTTTTTATAATGTCCACTCATATATTTTGGTCATTTCAGATATATTATTGTTAACATTCATATAATAAATACATTAAAGTGGAATTTATTATAGATTATTTTTGGAATTCTTCATTGTATCAATTAAAGGAAAATTGTATTAAACCGTGAATTGCACAAAACTATTCATATTCATTTTATTAATGCTTATCTTCAAACTAAATTCAGAGACTGCAAAACAAACCCGTATTTCTGACTGCATGTTTTTTATGTTAGAAAATTACTCAAGATTTTCCAACACATGTATTGATTATCACAAACACTTTTAGACAAAAAAATTTGATAACAAGGACCATCAAAATTGATTTAACAACATTTTTAGATAATAAAATAGTCACCCAAACTTAAGAATTTATAGTAGAGTTTTTCTATTATACAATATAGAATATTATGTATTGATTGCAGGGGCAAAATTTGATTAATGTAATTTAATTGATTTTTATTTGTTATTTTTAAAGATAATCAGAAATTTCATTTATAACATATCCAATGTAAAAAAGATTTTCCTTTTTAACAACTATGTAATTTTAAAAATATCAGTTTCATTTAGTGTGGAATGTAATCAAAAATATACTTTGATAATATATAGCATTGAAGTGTAAAAATATTTAATTGCAACATGTATATATTATTTATTTTAGATAAATTATATTCATTCAATCAATTTTAAGAATTTAAATTTCTATGAACATTATCTTGTTTGTGTCACAACTACATCATATCTAATTTTAATTGTAAATTATTTTGAGAAAAAGTAATTTCATGCATTGTGGAGTTAATAATCAACTTACATGATCACATATTTCTAAATGTAAATGAAAAATACTAATTACTTTTGCAAATTTTAATCAATAATCTCATATTCTTCTTACTTATTTAAGATAATAACCACATAGTTTTATTGTAAACATAGATCAGCTAAAGAGAAAGAGGATTTAATAGTTCTCATACATCATTAATAATACAAAACTAAACTATACTTTGCATTTATTTATCTCCATTTTATTTAATTCATCTGTATTTATGTAAAATAAAATATGTAATTTGAATTTTTCAAATATAATATTTTATAACATAACTAAAATGGTCAAAATATTAATGATTAGAGATTACAAAAATAAAAAAATATTAATAATTGAGCATCAAAGTACATCAAAAATAAATTATAATGTGTACATTGTATTAAGTATTTTTTGAAATTAATATATTAAAGTGAGAATTGTGATTAATATATATAGTTTATTTTAATTCTTCATTTGCTCAAATAACATTTTGTGCCTACATAAGAAGCAAAATGGCAGATCAGAAATGGATAAATTATACATTTTTTTCTTAGTTGCCAAAATCACTTTGCACACACACATCAGTATTTTTTAATAATATGCTTAGTAAAATGTCACTTTTTTCAATTCAAGCTTTTTTTTTATATGTCATAGCATCAGCTGGGACACAAAACACAATTGTCTGCAACAAACTACTTGCTTGCAAGGTGGCTGTGATGACCTCTCAGCTAACAAGACTTGACAAAGCTTCATTTTTATGATCATTTTTTTAAATATTTTCAATCCAAAGTAGAAAACTATTTTCCCTCCATAGAGGCTAATTATAATTGCTTTTTTATGTTATATTTTACTATATTGGATATTTTAAGAAAACAATTGTTTTTGTTAACATATATAGGATAAAAAGTATTGAAATTTTTTTTAATTAAACAAAAGTATGCCCTTACACTTATATGTATGTATGTATATATGTATTAAAACTTATTTTGCTCAGTGTTACATGGGTTATAAATATAAATACTTGATAACAATTGACACTTAACAACACCAAACATTTTTAATCTGCTATTGAGACAATTCCCTTTTTTATAAATGAAAGGTTGTCCTGACCTCAGATTTAAAACATATGCTGTTGATAAAAATTGGCTGCTTATATATATATATATATATATATATTGTACCAATCAAAAGAAGCCAACACATCAACAAACCCAAACTCAAAGTCGGATTCGAACTCAGGCGGTTCAAACTGAATTCAAACCCAACTCACGAGCTCAGATCAAATCAATGGATGATATATATCGATGGTACATGACTATGTGCCAAGGAACTAGCTCAATGGATGATGATGATTAATGAGACCCTTGATTTAACCCGAATAAAGTATAATAAAATAACTAAGAATCTTTATAAGTCAACTCATATATATATATATATATATATATATATATATATATATATATATATATATATATATATATATATATATATGTTCAGGTTGCCAATACAGACAGTGAGCATTAATATTAAAATAATTTGAATAAAAAAAGTTAAAAAAACAAATGTGTTAATAAAATGTTTAATAATAATAATAATAATTTTGTTCAACTTTTAGATTGATATAGATTATCTCTATACTTTAAACGGAATTTATAATTACAACAAGAATGGCAGTCCTTATTATATGCCAATACTATTATGCAATATTATATGATAAATATATGTCTATTCCCTGATGAGGAAGTAAAGGTAGATAAAGGTATTTGGCTGTGACAGAAATTATGATTCAAATTCTAAAAGAAAGAATGTGAGATTTATTTTCACATTCGTAAATCAATTCACAAAGAACAAGATACATATTTAGGGCATAACTTTAATATTTAATAAAAAACTTACTTAATTATAAATAAATATGAATTTGTTCGACTTTAATAAAATCAATTCATCATGATTTACGAGCATGAGAGCGGGCTTTACTGGAAATGAGAAATAAACGGTACTGACGACTTATGAGCTATAAGAATAAATATGAAAAATAATGGCTTGTCTGTGATTTGAGAAAATAGCAGGGCAGCTTGTATTTGACAAGTCTTTGATGCCCTATCTGAAGGATCCATAGAACACAGAAAACCAGGTTGGGTTGTAGTCTCGAACCTTTGGGGTTCTGAATATAAAACGAGCAAGTGAGGAAGTACTTTCTTCCTATGTAATTTAATGAACAGTGATATCACCGAGGACAAGCCTGTGAAGCAGGAGATGGCTCGTGTCAGCAATGTTCGGAAAAATGATGACTTTGATAATCATATTTTAATTAATAAAACCCATTTTATATAAAGAATGTTCTACGTGATGACCTGACCAAGTTGAATTAAAGTCAAACGAGCTTTAACTAAAAAGTACTTAATGCAATTATAGAATCATATTAATCATGCCCCAAATGTCATGCTCTCCCTGAATATTAATACAGAAATACAAATTTAAATTAGAATATGTTCAATTTATTCCCTTTATCACCTTTAGCAAAACATTTTAATATTATTAATGTGAATAAATGAATATTATAAACTCAGTAAAGTGGCCGGGAGCATAGGTTAGAATTTGAGCTTATAATTTATTATTAACCATTAATAAAAATAGCAAAAATTGCATAAATCCTTCAACTCGATAATTAATAGAACTGTATCCAATGAGTTCTAGTGGGTAAGAATTACTATAAAAAATAATATAATATTATTTAACAAGGCAAATGCAACGAAGAAAATTATTATCGAGTTGAAGTTTTACTGGCATATAATTAAAAATAAACAGCATTAATAAATCACATGATAAATATATATAATATAATAAATGAACCGCCATCATAAGAAAAGAGAAAGTTAACAAATATTAAATTTAAAGACTAGAGATTAAGATAGAGAATTATTACATAATTTAAAATAGCATTCATACATTAAGGAAAGAGAAGAGCTTTTAACAGTACTTAATTTAAAGGTAGTGTAAAATAAAGTTCGAAGACCAGCTAGAAAGTAGAGGTTTATATAGGAAAGATATTTCTTCATGGTTGGCTTCTTAGATTACACATGGCAGAGTCCAGTTGGATGAAACATAGATGCGCATTTTGGAAAATTATTCGAATGACATTTTGAAGGATTTCTCTATGGTTTTGGCAGCTTACGATTGGTATATTACAGCCACATTGAAGATTTTCAGGGGACTTCAGGAACCATAGTCAGACTCCTGAAGTTAAGCCCCCACACCATGATAGAAACACTATTTTACTTCATAATTTAACTGGGAGGCTTCTTCTCTAATAAAATACATTATGGCTTCTCTTAATGAGGAATAATAGCTCCTTGGAAACTTTTTCTGGGCTCTTTATACTGTATTTGATGCCTTCAGGCTAGAGCTTCTTTCCTAATCAATCTTACAAAAATTTACTAGTTGTTTTTAGATACATTCCTTCAATAAGGCTTTCAAGCTCATTAACTTGAATTCATTTTCTAATTAGAAAATGAATTTTTAAAATCAGAAAATGATTTTAATTAGGACCATTCTTACATTTTAAAGACTTATCTTTTTTTAATTAATAAAAACTTTACCCATTGTTTTTGGAAAGGGACAATCTGAAAGCTTATCGAAAGAATGTAGCTTTTAATCATTAAAAATTTGAACAAACTATTTAAAGTAAAACAAAATATTCCTGACTCAATGAAACTTTAGAATGAATATGTACCTTTAAATATTTATAAATATATATGCACAATCCATGCAGTTATAATATGTATAAATTCATGAATAATTCTATCATGAATTTATTAATAGAAATGATTAGTTTAAATCTCAAATGAGTTAATTTTAACACACATTTATAATAGTTTTTTCTTTAAAGAAACTAGAGTGGACTGAGCGTACAAGGGTTTGAAGTTGGCTACATGTGAAAGATCATGAAGCTAGGATCGAACTTAGATTCAACTGCTTCAATATTGCATAGAGAACTGGAGATGAACCTCAGTATGACAACATAATCATGATCTCTTATTTAATTTAAAATTTAAATATAAAATTAAATACAAAGGAATGAGCAATGAGCCTAATGGAAGAGATAAACACACTAATAACTAAGTCTGTTAACTATATTATGTACAAATAAATAACTAAGTTTTCCAGCATTACCCAAATGTAAAATAATAATCATTCATCTTCATGAATGATCAACAATTAAAAGTCAATCTTGTAACTTGATTTGAAATGGGTTTAATATAATCCATTGCCAACATGGTGCAAATTATTTAAACATTAATTTGGATGTACCAACTTAATTGGTAATCCATAACAATTAAAAAAACTGCTGCTGGGATATTAAAACATACTGATCAACATCAATGTTCTGGCCCTTAGTATGTTTAATGTACTGGTCAACTATAAACTTAATTTTAATAAATATTAAACTAAATAAAATATAGTGCATGGACTTGAAAGAAAATCTTTTTTATGTCAATGCCGTATCATCATCAATGTATTTTCATAAAACATTAAATATAATCCCCTTTTATATAACATATTGTTATGCACAAATCCATCTTAGGGAAAAAGGATCTATAATTGTTACTGTCAGCAAAAGATATATTCCTAATATATAATGTTTCAAAACTATATGGAATTAAGTAAATCCATTGAAATAACATTAACAATGAAATATACATTCAATAATAACTATAAAAATAAAATTAACTGCTCAGTATTCCATACATATCAATTAAATCTTCGGATTTAGAAGAATACCAAAAAGAAATCCACTATTAAATTGTAATTTGCATATACGCTCCAATAAATTTATTCAAAGCACGTATACACCTTTACCCTGCTCAGCGATGGCAATTGGACCTCCAAAACTCATTCTTAAGCAAGAATATTGTATACAAAATACATAATTATAATGGGAGTCTATGGGAAAAAATTGGTCGGTTCCAGTCAACATTAAATATCCACATTGGTTTCCAAGCTCAAAGATTTTATTGATTTTTTCATGACAATGATGACTAAATACGGTATCTAAAAAGAAAAGTTTTATATCACTAGGAAAAAAATGCATATTTTCACTTTAAAAAGTACAGAGCAGTAAAAAGAAAGAGAAAGTGAAACTAAATTTGAATTTAAAAGTTTTTATATTCTTCCACAGAAGTTTTTCATCGTAATGAAAAAAAAAAATCCATACTGAAGTGTTTTTTTTTTTAAATTTTGTATTACAGTATATATTACTACTGTACATTTATGTTTATTACTTATGTGAAATTATTCAAATTAAAAAGCAATGTTTAATTATTAATTATTTAATTGAACATAAAGACTTATTACTATACTCCACAGTAACAAAATGCTTAATGCTTATTGTAAAGCAATCAACTTTAGAAAAAAAAATCAACTTATTTTAAAAGTAAAAAATCTAACTTCTAATTTTCTAAAACATACAGCTAGGTTTATCTTCTTTACTGTATATTTTTAGTAATGTAATAGTGCCCCCCCCCATTCTGGTAGAAAGATTATTAATTAAATGCAATCTGTTTTTCTTTTTAAACTTTTCTAATTCGACATTTGCATTTTAAATATTGTTTTTCTTTTCATTTGAAACACCTTGAGTGTAAACAACATGTTTATTAATGAAGTTACAAAATCAATAACTATTTTTACATAATTATTCAGGTGTTCTAAAAATAATATATCGTACTTAAGAAACACACCCACACAATTTAATATTCATATTTAGTGTTTTCCTGAAAGTTTGTGATGATGGTATTTTAGTTGTCCTGTACTGTATTTATATATGTGAGTATTTCATCATCTAATATAAGTGTTGAATGTATTTAGAAAAATTAAACTTTATTTAAATAATTTAAATAAAGTTTAAATTTTCTAAAGACATTCAACACTTATAGTATTAACAACAAATTAAAAATCCTTCTTTTTCTTTTCAAAAACTTTATTTTCTTATCTCAATACTGAACATATATATATAGTGTATATACAGTATTTATATAATACAAAACTCCAACGTTTCAACTGTTTATCTTCATACAGTCATTTTCAAGGATATATCTCTCTCCCATTGCTATATCTTATTACTCTTTCTTTTACATTATTTAATTACAAATCAACATTGAAATGTTGGAGTTTTGTATTATATAAATATATATATATATATATATATATATACTGTATATGTTCAGTATTGAGATAAGAAAATAAACTTTTTGAAAAGAAAAAGGAGAAGGATTTTTAATTTGTTGATATTATTGTATAACATATATATGTATTTTAAAAGAAAAAGTGGATGATCATTTGCTGTGTTATTATATATGATATATACAGTATTATAGATTCAGTAATTATAGATATTTTAAGTGTTTTATGAATAAAATATTGTATGTGTATACAATTACAGCAATGTCATTACCTGTATATATATTACAATAATATACTTTTGCTTTTGGGTAAAATGAATTTAATATAGCTATCTCTAACATCATCAGTGATGCAGAATTCAAGATGGCTGCCAAAATTTTTTTTATTTTTTTATTTTTCCCCGATTGTTTAATTGAAAAATCGATTGTAAATTGAAGTAGTGGCTACAAATTAATGATGATCGCTATTGTGAAATATCGCTAAATAGTCAATCGCTAAGTGGGGTGAAGGTGTATGTCTGAACACAGACATACCTGTATGACATAAAATGAACATATTTGTATTATCACATAATAATGAAACTAATAGTAAGAAATTACATTGTCATTTACAGATACGTCACCACATAAAGCATTTACATAAAAGCCAGAGACTGGCACAATAACTCATGAAAATATTTTACTTATCATAAACCTAAAAATGAATGTGATTTTTTATAATATATAATCAATGTCTTATTTAACATATATATGTGAGCACATGGATATGTATGTGCACACTGGCACTTATATTATATATTTTAATTTGTCAAAATAATAAAATTATTAAACATGTTATATTTTCACATTTAAATTCCATGTTGAAAGTATATAAAATTCATCTATAATGCTTATACATATATATAATGTGAATTAGTTATGGATTCATTCATCATATAATAGCAAACAATTTAAAAAAAAAATAGCAATATTAATTCTTTGAGAGACCGTCATAAAAGTTTTTTTTTTATTCTTTTTACACACACATACATATTTATACATTCCCTTCTTATATGCCTTTATTAAATTTTTAATAAAATAATTATTTATTTTCCCTAAAACATAATTAAAATATTTAAATTCAAATTGGCATGAAGCATATAAAATATAAGATGGAACAGATGAACAATACTTTATGTCAATTTAGAAAGAGTTATAATGTTTTAAAAGAGTTGAAAATTGATAGTAAAAAATAGATAAATATTCTGTTTATTGCAAATGCTTAAGTGAAAATTTTTAAGTATATTTTTAAGAATGTGTTTAATGTTTCATTTTGTGTTACAAATAATGTTAATAAATTAGTGAATAATTTTCAAAATGTCACACCTGTCAAGCAAAAATTAATGTTGTATATATATTTTTTGTGGATGTATGTTATTATATATAAATGAATCTAGGTGCAGTATTAAAAAAGATTAAAGGAGCCTAAATTGTTATACAAGCACTGAAAATTAAAATAATATTGATTTAATGACTGCTCCAGTTTTTTTTTTGGGATCATGTAAGGACATTTAAATAAAAATTTAAGTTTAATACAAAAAGTGTTAGGATTCATCATAAAGAGAAAAAACATAATAAATGAAAAATTAAGAAGGTCATTTTAATAAATAGAAATATAATGAATATAATTAATAGACAAGCTGCTAACATTAAAATTTAGGATTCATGGGATTTGAGTTGATGATGATTGCTTCAGTTTTGCTTTTTGAATTTAATGGTAATTGGTGGACATTTAAGTAATGAACCAAAAGTACTTCTGCAGATTGAAAGACTGTATATAATAATTATTTACCATTATATATATATATATATATATATAGTACCATTTTGCAAATGCCATATGCCTTATCCATTTAAAAAAATGATACTTTATATCTGTGTACGTCATGAGCATGAATGACTGTACATTTTAAAATGGGAGATCGATAATAATCTTCGATAATACCTGGGGTTAGATACAAATGAGTATTACTTTACTAATTATTAGAGAAAGAAATTTGATTTCAAATAAAATCAAAATCTTCTCTTGTTAAATTGTTTATACTTCCACCCCAATATCTATTTGCCCATTAGACATTTTCCCTCGCTCTTCACATACCTTTAAAAGATTGTACTATTTGGACAACCCTTAGTTTCATCCCCAACATAATAAAAGAAAGCAATATATATATATATATATATATATTATTTTCTTATATAAAAAATAATAAAAAAATGTATGGGCTGGCTAAATATCATAAAATAATAAAGCAATATATATTATTATTATTATTATTATTATTATTATTATTATTATTATTATTATTATTATTATTATTATTATTATTATTATTATTATTATTATTATTATTATTATTATTATTATTATTGTTTTCTTATATAAAAAATAATAAAAAAAATGTATGGGCTGGCTATATATCATGCCACATGAGGTGATACCGCCATGATTAAAATTAAATAAGACAATGTAAAATGGAGAATAAGAACAAAAAATAATAATCCTATATTTAGTGGACTTGAGTGAGATCTATGTATAAGCAATATTATTTTACTATATTTTATACAACAAAAAATGATTATATCTTATAATGTGTTAGTAAATATATTACAATTATACTTGTTATAACCACTCTAATAATACAAACAATAAACCCAAAAATATTAGAAACATTTTTTGTTGTACTCATCTCTATCTTCTTGCCCTCCAGGTTCAAACTTCTGATTGGACCAACTAAACTACCAGAAAGGATGGTGACATTCATTTTAACTCCCTGCCTTCCTTGTAGAGTCCTTCAATCAGAATATACTGTGTCTCTAAAACCTACATCTAGGTGTTTACTTCTCTGAATGGGTGGGCACACTGCTATGGTTCTTCTACTCTATTGTTCTGTGGGTGACTAGATGAAATCTGGTCATCATTTGTAAGGATGTTTCTTTACTGGATCCTTTAAGATGGATTACCAATACGGGTGATTTTCATGGTAAGCTTATTCTTCTTAAAATGGATTAAAACATTCTTCCTTCTTTTTGATTGATCAGTAAACTGTATATGATTAAATGATTTCCCACATCATATGGGTGTTGATGGCTTTTGTCAATATCTGCACAAACCACTGGGAAAGACGTTCAACAGAAGTTTATGTGTATTCATAACTGATAGGTCCCATAAACAAAAAAAATATATGCATCAAACCCTTTCTTGTGGTTAAAAAAAATACTCTACAGTTCAGCAGCATATTGAGCGGAAAGAATAAATGTCTAATAATATTTTTCCCCTACACCTCGCAGGTAGGTTCTTGTGGCTCTCTCAATCCAATAATAATCAATAACTTACACCACATATAGATTCATGTAGCTCTCTTAATCGAATAATAATCAATAGCTAACCGTCTTCACCTCACAGGTAGGTTATATATATCCCCATTTGCTCACAAGTTACAATTGCTTATATCCCCTTTCGAGCTATTGGGTCAGATAAATTTTACTTTTAGTACAGTTTTTTTATAAATTATGTTTCAAAAATCTCTTTTTTAAAAATTTCACGACTTCATATTGGAGCAATATATCACCCACATTCTTTAGATAACACTTGTAATTTGATTTACAAATTAATTAAAAATGTTATTCTGCGTGATTACATACAAAAAACAAAAAAAATAGAAAGACAAAGATTAATTAAATCCATCTTTTAAACGGAAGATTCTTTTCACATATAAAAAAATATATTTTGTTTTTTCAAAAAAAAAAAAAAAACATTTTAAAAATTATCAAAAAAAAAAATAAAAATAAATGTACAGAAATGTTTACATATATACGTATTAGAACATTTGCAATAAATATGATGCATATACTAATAAAAACACACAAAGAGATAAATACATAAAATATTCCACCATGTAAAGAAATGTTAATTCTCTAATTTCTTCACGTAAATTTAAAAATACTTTTATCCAAAGAATATACATTCATAGTGTGTGTTAAATATTTCAAAATAACTCATATATAAGTGTTAGTTATGTATGCAAAGAGATGGGAATCTAGTATAGACCAAACTATCATTGTTTATTCATGAATTTAATTAGTTAGCTGTGCCAAATTGTTGTCTACAGCCATCTTGCGCATGGACGTTTTATAGTCTCCCACAATATATATATATATATATATATATATATATATATTGTATATATATATATATATATATATATATATATATATATGAGAAATATTGATGACTATATTTCCTATGAATGTTTAGATTGTGACTGTTTGGAATCTAATTACATCATTATCCCAGTTTAGCTTTAGGCACTATTTATTTATTATTTCTAAATAGTACATGGGCAATTTAAAAGTATTGCATTACATAATGTTATAGATGACTATTTATTAGTCTGCATTATAGTGACATGTTTATACATGTTTAAAGAGGTTTATTTAAACTTCATTGTAACAATATTTCATACTCCGTAGTCAAGTTGCAATCTTTAAGTGTCCATATATATTCAATGGACCTTTGGTAAGAATGGATTTCTATTCTTGCTATTAAAAAGGTGAGAAGGTTGCCTTGACAGCAATGAGAAATATTGATTATTATATTTACTGTGAATGTTTAGGTTGTGACTGGTTGGAATCTAATTACATCATTATCCCAGATTATCCCAGGCACTATTTCGCTTATTATTTCTAAATAATACATGGGTAATTTAAAAGTATTGCATTAAGTAATGTTATAGATGACTATTTATTAGTCTGCATTATAGTGACATGTTTGTACATGTTTAAAGAGGTTTATTTAAGCTTCATTGTAACAATATTTCATACTCGTAGTCAAGTTGCAATCTTTAAGTGTCCATATATATTCAATGGACCATTGGTAAGAATGGATTTCTATTCTTGCTATTAAAAAGGTGAGAAGGTTGCCTTGACAGCAATGAGAAATATTGATTACTATATTTACTGTGAATGTTTAGGTTGTGACTGGTTGGAATCTAATGACATCATTATCCTAGATTAGCTTTAGGCACTATTTCGCTTATTATTTCTAAATAATACATGGGCAATTTAAAATTATTGCATTAAGTAATGTTATAGATGACCATTTATTAGTCTGCATTATAGTGACATGCTTATACATGTTTAAAAGATTTATTTAAACTTCATTGTAACAATATTTCATACTCCATAGTCAAGTTGCAATCTTTAAGTGTCCATATATATTCAATGGACCATTGGTAAGAATGGATTTCTATTGTTGTTATTAAAAAGGTGAGAAGTTGACTTGACAGATATATATATATATATATATATATATATATATATATATGTGTGTGTGTGTGTGTGTGTGTATTCAGGGAATACAAAATAATGCTAGCATGTTTCAATATCAATAACTACATTTAGAAACACAAATTATAAATCAAGCAACATAAATAAATTTATTCACATATACACAAATAGAAACAATGCATAACAGTAGCTGAAATCAATATAGACTATTTTAAACATCTCTTAGCTACATTATTTCAGTTATCCTCCATTTTTATATTTAAAAAATCTAGTTTTGCAGCCCACTCAATATTTAACTTTTTCTTTGTTCATACATGGAGTGTAGCTGAAAGAATAAAGCTATTGAGTGTTTAATATATACAATTAAATGTCCATTAATTAATTTAATTGTGTATATATATATATATATATAAAGCTATTGAGTGTTTAATATATACAATTAAATGTCCATTAATTAAAAGCTATTGTAATAACAATTAAAATAATAAATATAATTGTAATTATCTATTATATACAGTCTTTCAATCCACAGATGTACTTTTGGTTAATTTTTTAACTCTTCTCAACAGCTGTTAAATTAAAAAAAATTAACTGAAGCAAATGTCATCAACTCAAATCCCATGAATTTTAATGAAGCAGTTTTTCTATTAGTTATATTCATTTTATTTCTTTTTTATTAACATTGCCTCTTTAATCTTTCTTTCATTATTGTTTCTCTATTCATGAAGAATCTTAACACTTTCAATATCAAACTTGAATTTATATTTACATGTCCTTCTATAATCCAAGAAAACTGAAGACAGTCATTAAATCATTATTATTTATACTATTCACATTCTTATATAACAATTCATGTTTCTTTAATTATTTTTTTTTTCTGTACTGAAAAAAAAATTAAAAAGCACAATTACAAGCATGTAAAACATAAGCATATTAAGAGCTTTATTGGATCATGAAAGAACATGTAAATATAAAGTGAAGTTAAATATTGAAAGTATTATGATTCTTCATGAATAGAGAAATCATAATAAAAGAGGAAATTAATAAGACAATTTTAATAAATAGAAATAAAATGAATATAATTAACAGGCAAGCTACTAATAGTAAAATTTGGGATTTATGAAATTTGAGTTGATGATGTTTGTTTCCATTATATTTTTTGAACAGTCTCATTTTATGCGGTAGATAGGTTCCTCAGAAAATGCACAGAAAAGAAATCACACAAAAATAGAGTTAACTTACCTTGAAAAATGAGGGATATGTTCCAGTAATTTTCAGAAATCATAGAAAAGCAAAGCTACAAAAAAAAATTACTTTAAAATTCACATTAAAAAAATAAAGAAATAAAGTATGGATAATAAAAAAAATTCAAATATTTGAAAAAAATTAATAGAAGACAACTTTTTTATTAACTACAGTATTTAAATATACATTTTTTTCTTACATATTTTAATCATTACTGCTATTTGACAATATGCATTTATTTGTGAACTGATAAGAAATCAGATTTGTGATGTGATGTATAACTAGTGACACTTTTGGTCTTGTGCTGTGTTAATGGTTTTCTATTTCTATATTTAAAAAATGAGAATGCAATCAAAACAAAAAAAATTATACATTATCATTAGAAAGATTAGTTTCAGTTTAAAAATCAATAAAATCTTTATTATTTATTTTAACAATCTAAAAAAAAATATTTCTGTTATATCTAACTAAATGTGTTTTAAAAGTTTAAAATTTTTGAATATTTATTGCGATATTTTTAGTATGTAAGTATAATCTATTATTATTATTTATTCATTAATAAAAGTAGTAGTATTTTCATAGAAGCTAAGATTCTAAATACATCTTCAGGCCATATTCATGTTAGCTGCTAATATATCATTATATTTTTGAAATAAAAAATATTTCAAGTCAAATTTCTAAAGAAAATTTGTTAGATCTCAAATAGTAATGAGAGTGAGTGTGAGGGAAAGATTGAGTTTGAGCATGAAGTAATTGACCATTCAGAATATGTGGATTAACAAAATGTTTATTTTCTTCAGTTTCACCATTAATTAATTTCAAGTTTCTATGAGAAGAAATAGATAAAATAAGCTGTATCCACAAGGCTGGAATACATTGTATTTTATCACCATTATTTAAACCAGTTGGTCTTTTTAATACATCAAGTGACTCTCTCATGATATTCATATCATATTTTTCAAATTAACAAGTTTTTTAGCACTATTAAAATCAGGTTTGTGACTAATTTCTAAAAAAATGTGAATTAAAAGCTGGTTTTTTAATCTTCTAATTGAAAGATTTTTGTGTTCATTAATTAAGATATTAATTTGTTGATTAGATTGACTTACATAGTTTTTCAAGCCCGGTAAACATGAAATTTCATAACACATTGAGATTCCAAAAGTACTCTGTCTTTAGGTTCATGGAAAAAATCATTTTTACTAATAAAAAATAGTCTTTATGTTGAAAATAAATAGTCTTCTACTGGCTTTATCAGTAAACCACTTCATAACTAGTTGAATTTTTAGTAGCAGTGCTATATAAAGCCTTGTATATGATAGTTTTAGTGTAATCACTAGAAAGTAGAATGTGTTTTGTTGGTTCTATTTCTTAAGTAGTATAATCTTTATCAGAAAAGCTACAAGCAATTGTCAAAATATTTTTTTTTGTTTCATAAAATATTTGAGCAGGATAATGATAAAAATTAAAACAAAGATATATTGTTTGTAAAAGTGGGTTTCATAGAAACTGATATTGATAAAGAATCATCACATTTTCTTGCAATGAAAACGTCTCGAAAAGGAAATCATTTGTTACTTTCCACTTCCATAGCATCCTAATTTTACGTTTATTATTGAAGTGGAAAATAACAAATCACTTCCCTTTCTAGATATTTTGATTGCAAAAAAAATGTAATGACTTTAGATCTACTAGAGGGAGCCAGGGTCTCCAGTTTATTCTGCTACTGGCTCCCCGTTTAAGCTACCAAAATTATATTTTAGAGAATTTTTTTGCTCTAAAACGTTTCCATTTGACTAGAGTAACCTTTTAGGTTCCTTTGTACACAAGAATTATGGCACCATCAGACAACAAGTAAGCATAATTAAAATTTTCTTTGGAGCGTGGTTAAAAATAACTGACAGCCATGTAAATTTTCTAGAGATCTCTATTGGAAGACTTAATCAGGGAATATTTTGATTCAAGGCAGCTTTGCTGACTGGATGAGAGTTTCTGATTGTTGGGAGGACCCCTGAGAGCCTGAATCTTAGTTTTTATATGGGACGGAGCTGGGAAAGAAGTGCTGTGGGGATCGTTAGCAGAATTGGATAGTTCATTTATTTGTTAGCAATAGTAGCATTTTTCATTTAGACTTTAATGCTTGCTTTTTAAACCTGATATTTTTCTTTTAAAGAAAGAATTTTTCCCCAATAGTAAATTGTTTCTCATTGTACCTGATTATTTATTTCAAGTGTTGCTTTACCTTTTATCCATGCATTCGATGCTGGATCACCGACGTTTTTACCAGATTTGGAGGCTCATTTATTTGTTAAAAATGTCAACGTTATTCATTGCAGTTTTGTGCTTGCATTTTAGACCTGAGATTTGACTTGTGAAAAAGATTCTTTTCTACTATAGTGAATTGTTTTAGACTGTATCTGAATATTTGATTTCAAGTGTTGCTTAATTATTCAACCTTACATTCTATATTAAACATTTTTTTTCTATCTTGAATGTTGAACTATACATATCGATAATTTTAACATTTGACTATATGGATTAGTGCTTTTGGCTTTCATAGTTTATCAGAGTGCTGAAACATGATGGCCACTATTCAATATGCGATTTTATGGATACATTACTCTATATACATCTTTGATTGCTCTATAGATCTAGAATTATATTGTGGTATAACACATAATGCAAGCATCTGGTTACTACATACACATTAAAGTTCTTGGTTTTGGAAAGTAATGATGAATTTTTTATGCAAGGCATTGGAAATCCTGGAGATTTGCACTGTGATTTTAAATTTAGCAATTATTATGACATTGGATCGTTAACAGTTGTACCTCATCATATGGACTGTGCTTCTAGTTTTATCATTTGATTTTTACCAATAGTTAATGACCTCATGGATTAAGACTTCTAGTTTTTTTTTTTTATAAATTGTCAGGAAACTGAAACATGATGGACAAAACTAATGTTCCCAAAGAGTTCAACTGTGATTTGAACATTAGATTGGGGCTACTGTGTCACTCATCTTTGCAGTCTTGAGGACTGAGTCTGTTGTTTGGAGAGCTCCCAGGGCTTTTTCCTGGTCTTGGAGGGGGCTGGGATGTGGGTGTATTGGGTTCTAGTATGGGATTCAGTTGAGAGACTCTGGAACTTGGAAAGATTCCTGGGGACTGAACTCTGGTTCTTACTGGGGGACTGGGATGTGAAGTACTATGGGGATTAGTATGGGTTTCATCTTTCACATCTTCAGGACAGTGAAGATGATATGATGCATCGTGGTTTTAGTCTCTTTGTTCTCTATATGACTCACAGGTTGGTTATTAGACAATGTGATCATCTGTAGATGGCATATGATATAGCATGTGAGATTTACATTTTTGATTAGTGCTGCAGCATTGTTTGTCTTGGCTGTGAAAATGAGAGAATCTCATGCTTGGGTGACTCAGGCCAGAGAGTTCTACTATGGTTTAAACTTTAAATTGGGGCTGCTGTACCACTCATCTCTGCCATCTGGATGGCGGGTTCTGGTGCTTGAAAAGTCTCACAAGCCTGGGTTTTGGAGGGGATCCAGATGTTGTAGGGATTAGTAAGGACATTGGATGTGAGAGTCTGAGCTTTGGAAATACCCTAAGGCCTGGTTCCTAGTCCTTAGGAGAGGTGGCTGGGACATGGGTGCTACAGGGATTAGTACAGGTTTTTACTTTCTCATCTGGATGGTGGGGTGATGTGATTCTTGTTAGCTGTGATATACCTAGTTGCCATTAAGGCCAGAGGTTACTTAGTAAACTATGAGAGAAGCTATGAATGGCAAGATATATGCATATACAATTCAAGGTTTTTCTGTTCACTCGGTAAATCAAGTTATCAAGTTCTGCATTGTAAATCATAGTTTGAATCTTGTATATCACTACATATAACATGTAAATTCAAAGATTAATATTATGTTAATAAATCATATTTGAAGGGGGAAAAATGTGATGACTTCTTTATCACTACTAGTTAACAAAAAATCCCCCTCCCCCATACAATCAGATCTTAATTTTAATTTTCATCATCATCTGCTCAAATATTTTATGTAGCAAAAAATCTTTTGATGAGATTTGGCACTTTGTCTGATAAAGATCATTTTACTCAAAAAATATAAGTAACAAAAAGTATCCTTTTCCAACAAGGTTTTATATAATATTTATACTAAAAACAAAAAAGAGGGTAAAATTGATAATTCAACTGGTTATGGATTGATTTTGCTTTGCATTAATTGAGTCACTGATAAGACTTACTAATATTAACAAAATGGGTATCTTTTCCACTAGTATAAAAATCGATAGTTTAGCAAGGTGTTTATTAAATTCCATGTTTATAATTCTTGAAAATTTATGTAGATCAATCTACTTAATGACAGCATTAAAAAACATAAAAATGCGTTCAATCAGAAGTTAAATACATCAGCTTTTACTTCACAATTTTTAGAAATTGGGTACAAATCTAATTTTGATAATGCTAGAAAAACATTCTAATTTGGAAAAATATGATTTGAGAACCACGAGGGAATCTTTTGAGATATTAAAGTTTTCTCAAAGCTGTTTATTCATATTTATTTATAATACACCCATTAATTTGTGTTCGCAAAATTTTTGCCTGTATAATAAATTGCATATTCTGTTTTCTAATCAGGTACCATTATCTACTTCTAATTCGAACAAGTCTAGCAATGTCCCATTTAATAAAAGATGTATTTTCATGTGATTTTCTTCTCTCTTAAAAAAATATGCAACTGTAGATAAGTAAAAAGCAGGCGTGTTCAAATGGCATTATACATATGAAAATAAAGGATTTTTAGCACTAGCTGTAATTAATTACAATATACTGTCTTGCCCTACAACTTCAAACCATCCTCTAAAGACATAATTGCAATTTCTATGGCTTTTTGGTAAATAAAGAGTAATTAATATCCGCATCCTGCATTCAAAAATACCAAAAGTAATCCCAGTTTATAAAACACTAAATCGATAAAAAGAATATTATTTGGATAACCTATACTTTTATTTGTACATATGTTAATATTTGTAAATAATACATTATCAGTAAGAACATAAAATCATACTTTTGATCTTAACTGCTCAGTAAAGTCAACAAAATCATTGTACTTGCAGTTGTGTGATAATAAGCAACCCATACTTTTTTATTAAATTTATAAATGTAATAGTAGTGATAATTACAACAACAGTAACTTGGGAAATGACTTAATAACCCCCCCACCCACAAAACACACACCTTTAAGACTTTAAAGAACGGTAATAAAAGAATATTAAACATTTCTTACTAAAATTCTCAATTGAAAAGATTTGAGTATTTATCTCATCTTGTTATATCTTCTAACTATTAATAACAAAATATTCATTTTAGTAACCAGTATTAAATTATTGCATGGAATGATTATATTGTAGGATATCTAAAGAAGAAAGTCTGGTCTATCGAAAAAAATAAACCAGTCATGTTTTTGGTTTAGCCATGTGGAAGTGTGGAGATGTTTATTATATCTATAATTAAATTCTACTTGAAGTCATAGCTGTTAAAATACGAGTGTAATCAATATTAATGTAATACATTGATATTAGAACTCATGCTACTCTACTAATAATTTATTTTAGCTACAACACAAGATATGGCCTAGATAGTACCATTGCCTTTTTTTCTTGTAGTAAAATATCTATCACTTAAACTGAACAGAATAAATGTCAGTTAATAATGGTAATGAATTATAAATATAAGTTTAACAGCCTTTGACTTACTATTCATTTTTTTTAACCTAAGTGTTTCAGATATTTATTTATGTAAGAAAATAAACAATAAATGATAGGTGTTAACGGATGTGTTATTTTATTATAAAAATTGTTGTTTTATGCTGCGGGTTAGAAGGCCACTCAATTTCCTACTGGAACAGTTACGCAAGTCCTTATGTTGATATTGTATATTATGATCACTTTATTACATTATTTATTTAAGTAAATACTTTAATATCAAGCATTTAAATCCAAATATCATCTAGATAAATATTATTGGGCCACGGATGATTTCTGTACATCTCTATCTCTTATGAATTATCTAAGTTTAGTATGTGATTGAGAAGTATAGGGCATTTGAGTGATTGACACACTTCCACTGAGAAGAAGCCAATTTACTAATAATAAACAATATCTTCTACATTGATTTATATTTTTTAATAATAAAATCTCAGGATATATTAATTCATACACGAATTATATAGCTTTATATAGGATACATAAGTAATGCTTCTTACAAAAATTCGTTTGTGCTTAAGAGGTCTAGAAAGTTATATCACATCCAAAATTCTAGATGAGATTAGTAAATAATAATTGTTTTAAAAAATTATAATTTGTAACTTTAATAGTGATATATCAGTGATATGATAAACAGAGCAAATGGATTTTATTATACCTTATTATATCTTAATAAGTTTTCTTTTCTCTCAAAGGAAAGCAAAATGGGAAATGGTACAAATAAATCCAATAAAGAATGTTATCTGCGACATAAAGTCTAATCATTTAAAAAAACACATAAATGATGTTGATGACTTTCAGTAAACCACAAACAACTACATTATAAAATATAACAATTAATTTATTACTTATACGCAATTGCATAGTAAAATATTTAACCATAAATTTAAATATAACAAGTTCTCTAAAGATTTCAGATCATATTGCACTGTTATATCTACTACATGTTTTCTAATCTAAGTGCTGAATAACTTTGTGTTATCAAATGAAGTGACGTGGACAATAAACCACTCCATTGAAGAAGGTTGTATAATATTCTATCAAAATCTTAAATCCTAACTACATATAAGATATAAGGATGCTTTATTGCATCCTTATGTGCCTTAACAAATGATAATTCGATACCAACAACAACATCTCATTATCGATATTGACATTACCACTCAACACTTTTAAAAACAGATAAAGTATTTAACCAATTTATAACATTGTTATCATCAAATATATCACTGATAAGACAAATTTCAAAATATTGTTAAGAGTCTGTCTCAGCTAACTAATAATGTTTATGATCATCAAAATCATAAGAGCATTTTAATGTTTATTCTTCCATTCACTTAATCAGATAAATATTTTTTGAATAAATAGAAAAGTTAAACCATTACATTAACTCCACATTGATTAATATACATTTGTTGTAGAAAAAGCCTCAGATTGAGTTTAAAGAATCAATGACTTATGTAACATGTTAACCATTTAACTCGACTGTAGCAGATACTATCTTTGTTTAAAACAATAAAAAACATACAACGATTTTTAACGACAACCATAACATATAATTATCTGCAACTTTTTTATACCAATGCTTCCTGGAGAATTTTATTTTCATAACACTAATAATAATTTTAGCACCAAAGTCATTAAACAAATATTATAATTATATAATATCCATGAGCTAATTGTCCACTGTCTATAAATGACATCCATGAAAATTTATTTAGGCATATTTAGATATTCCAAATTGTGGCAAAGGTTACTTGGAGTTTTTTTAATAACAGTAAATTTCACAATTAGCTGTTAGTACTTAATCCATGTGAGAATGAAATCTATATTTGAAGATTGATTTTCACAATTTTAACAGATCACAATTATTTATAAGTATTCCAGATATTTTGTCATAATATTTAACCAATTTTGTGAAATAACCTTTGTAATTTATAATAACTGATGTATTTATGAAGATATAATACTAATGAAAGTTAATCTTTTATCATAACGCTTACATTATATTATAGTATTTTAACACATAGTGGCACATTGGTTAAAGCAGAATTGACAAAATATCCAAGGATTTTGATAACTTTCCCAAATATAAGATGCAGAAATTTAATATTCCATAGGTTCGAGTGAGATGATAATAGTTTTCTGTAGTTCTGTTCATTTAGCTACTACACGGACAAGTAAAATCTTTAATTCAACTACTTGAATTGATTTAATAAAACTAGTTTTCATGTTTGGGTATTTTTTTTTCCACCAATGCAGAATTAATATTACTTTGATCCATAAATTTTTGTATGAATTTTATCATTGTCTGAGTAATCGTAAGCTAGTTGTAGCCAATATCACTTTTAATAATATATTTTAGGTTTAAAGAAAAGACTTCTTGCGGTGCAATCTCATGTATTAATATTCCATACACAAATTCACACACTTCGCAATGAAAAAAAATATTAAATTTTGTTCCTTATAAGTAGGATTAAAAGCTCCTCATTGCTAGCATCCCTTAATTTCTTCATTTAGAATATTAAAAAAAAAAACATTTGGCACTTTGGTAAATGCTCAGCTAATTTTCTATACTCATCCATTTCATCCAAGCGTAATAAAATGACTGATTCCAGGATTAAAACTTATGTGTTACTAAAGACCCAATGATTTGAACAAAACTATACAATATTTGGCAGGTTTTTATGGTAGTACTTATAAGTTTCTTCAATCTGGGAGGTTGTAGAATATTAACCACAGTACTGCACTTTTTTATGTTTGTATAGGAAATTATACTTTATTTGCTATGAAGATAACGTGAATCAGGTGCATTTTGAAAGTTTTACAAATTTTAAAGTGCCAATTTTGAAAGAAAATGTTTAACGCAATACTTAAATATTATTTACAAGAATACAACATTATTATACACAGTAACTATAAATAAATATACAATTGTTAATTTTAATACATTATACAGACTTAAACATGCATTTATATATGTAATATAGGCGGGATTCGAACTCAGACTTTCACACGATCCACTACTCTCAATGCTATCTCATATTGCTGACCCACCTGATCACGCACATGCTGAAAAGATAAATAATCACCAATATACGTCAGCAATATGAGATAGTACTGAGAGTAATGGGTAGTGTAAAAGTCTGAGTTCGAATTGTTCATTTTATAAATACATATTAAATTAATAAGTTTATATTATTAATGTTTAAAGTTCTCAATTTTAAATTAATGATTTGTTTATCCAATATTAATACCAAATCATTTTAATCATTTTAAGGTATTTTTGTTAAAGTCATTACATTTTAACAAACTTTTGTGCATGCACATATACCACTTAAAAAGAATGTTATTTTTTTTATATTATGGTTGAGTATAACATTGGTTTTTCAGGCCTCATAATAGGATTATTATTATACTAATCCCATCTTAAATATCATAATTTATTTTGGTTAATCTATCCTATTCTGTCTTTTGTATATTTTCTTATACTATTACTATTATGTTTGTGTTTGGTTTTTCTTGGATAACTCTATTAATCTATTATATTAGAGTAGTATTATAAGTTATATGAATATTACTACGTAAATTTATTATTGACAACAATGATATAGTAATAGAAATGGAAATTGCATCTATTTAATATCAATATGTTTTTGTTGTTCATGGATAAACTTATTGATTAAAATGTTAAAATATAGGATTACCATATATATGTTGTATTAAATATATCCATGGATTGTTATTATAATAAAAAAATAGAAATGAAGAGATAATATCAATGCATAGAGATATAACCATCGACATTTGATGGTTCCAATAAATAATCAATTACTACTAATTAACAATACCTGAAGTTGATATTTGATGTTTCTAAGAAGTAATCAATTACTACTAATTGACAATATCTGAAGTTGAAAACATTTTCTCATTAACCTGAAATAGTTCTTTTGTTGGAGTATTTTGATAAAGTAAAAGCAGTCCTCTTTTAATTCAAATTCAAATTCTTATACGGATTTAAACTCAGAAAGATATTTTATACAGGTGTGAGAATGTGAAATAATAGCATCTATCTTGACGTTCTGTAATAACAAATGTTCAAAAGAATGTTTCATGGAGAATATTATGAACACTGCTGAAAATACCAATAATTATTCTTGGGAATATTTATTTTGGCCACCACCATTTATATTTATATATTACTGATTGTGAAGAAACCTTTTAAAATGCCTTAAGACAAATATTGCTTCAATAAAAATATAATCCATGATTTAGATTTTTTAAAAAAAGAATAAATCAAAACTATTTTCCCATAGATTTAAAAAGAATTAAAATGTGTATTTTGGGTCCTTTTATCCAATCTCAATCATAAGGATCCATATCTCTGGATTTTAAAAATTCTTTGTAGTGTATATCTAATTAGCAGGAGAGACATTTTAGTGACCCCATGAAAGATGTTGCTACTTTTTAATGACCTTTTAATTTGCCATTAACTTGTTTCAATAAATATATTAATGTATTTCATCTCTATTGTTCAGTGCTAAATCAATACAGGTAGTTTGTTTCAAAGAATATGATTTTATTATGATTATATAATTTAACACTTCAAGCCAAAATGTTTATATATATATATATATATATATATATATATATATATATATATATATATATATATATATATATATATATATATATATATATATGTTGCATTGGCTATCCTTTGTTTTTTTTCTTTTTAATATACTTTGTCACGCAGTACTTTCATTTTTTTGATGACTCTTATTAAAACCTTAGTGTTTACATATAAATTCTAATGGTGTTTTACCTCTATAATTCTTTTCATATGAATTCACGTTGTATACAATACAATATTTAACATAAAAATAAATTTACATATTCTTTATGAAATTGCTTATTGGTTTTTAATTTTATAAAGTGTCTCTTAGATTACAAGAGAATCTCTACGGTCCAAAAAATTCAAAACACATTCAGAAAAAAGGAGTCAAATCGGATTTATCCTCTTACTGACTGTATTTTATTTTTACTTTTGCTGTTTCTAATAATTTTTTTAAAGTTTTTCTAATCACATGTTGTAAAAACTTATCTCAGTCTCATATTTTTTATGTAAATAAACACAAGAGTTGAAGTTGGAGTATATTGGACCCTATCCATAAAGTTTGAAGATCTGCTATCTTAATGTAATCCGAGCACCGATTATGTATGTGGGGGGCGGGATAATGATCTGGACCAATTGATGAGTGCTGGTTCAGCACTAAATACTTATATTGGATATCATTTAACTTTTTCACATGTGTGTGATCATGTGTATCGATTGTATGAGATAGAGTGAATACTTGAAGGGAACATGGAAGTCTGTGTTCAAATTCTTTATAATTGCATCTAAAATTTAAGTATATAAATTATATACTTGTATTCAAATATTAAATATTAATACGTAAAAAAATACTATAAATCCTTTTTTAAATTTCAACAATAATAACAATGTTCTATATTATCGTAATTCCACGCTTTCTTTAAATGTATTTTGGTTTAAAAATAATAATTAGTCAAAATCTCGTAGTACATTTATAAAATAAAATCTATAATGACATTATATATAATTTACATTTCATTTGTTTATTTTTTTCTAGTGGGTAAGTAAATTAAAATAAATAGATAAATATTTTTAATTTGTTTTTTATATTATCATTGATGAAATTCTTCTCTAGTAATCAGATGTTTATTTTATACTCATATTGACTTTCATTTAATATATATATAATTTATACTGATTATTATTTTGGTACCAATTATCTTGTTTCGGATTTCATTCATTTATTTATACTACATTTCAACATTGTCTAACTTCGCCCTAACATTTTTCCTTTAAAATTAGATAAAAAACTGATGCTATTATAATAAATAGCTTGAAGGTCTTTGTAATAGTATATAGCAGTGTTTATATGTGATGTGATGTACTGTAGCTTATCCTTAAACGGAGTCAAGAATCTCTCAACCGTTATGCCCAGAGAAACCTGTTAGCCGCAATAGTTTCCATTCCTGACTCTAATTTTTCCCACATTCTGCTCCATTCCATTTCCACAACATAATCTTTGTCAACTCTATGACCTTTATATCTAAATCCCCCTTATCTTTTCCCAAACCCAACATAAAAACCAATAACCCACTTTGAGTATAATCACTTTTTTCATATTTATTCTTTCATAACTTCATTATACGGGTCCTTTCTGTTTTCAAGCATTTACATTCAATTAACAGACGTCTAATATTCTCTGTTCCTTCCTTAAATAATTTACAGACTAAATCACCCATATTTCCCCATTTACATGTATATTCTCTTGTTGCTAAAGATCCTGTTTGAGCCTTAAACAATAAATTACTTTCCTTACTATTATCATATATTAACTGTTGCGCTTTCTCAAACTCACTGACATAAAGGCTCTTCTATATGGATAAAAATATCAACCCGAAAGAGAAATATCTTAATAAAGACATATGATCTTATTATATAATTTTATTTTACTTATATTTAGTTTAAATAATTTATTTACTTATACTTTCATTATAGTAAAAAAAATATTTAAAAAATTACAAATATTACAAAAAAAAAAAACAAAAAAAAAACAAAAACACGAAATATAAAATACAAAACTAATTAATAATATCCTGAACAAAAATTTAATAACAATTTAATGTTATAGATGAGTTTGAATAATATACAAAAAGAACATTATCGAGTAAAATAATTGATACAACAATTCTTAGATTTTTCCCTATGTTTCCATTGATAAAGAATGTCTATGTTTAGAAGTAATTAGTAATAGAGTTGAAAGTTCAGTTTCCTAAAGATATGTGGAAGCTATATTTACTAATAAACAACATTCTTTTTGTTGCTGGATCCAAAACTCTGACAAATCCCTATTACAAAATTCCGATTCAAGAGTAGATTTTACTCTCGAGACAATTATTTCTTATTGAGATGACCACTAAAGATTGCATAGATTGTCTGAACAAGAAAAATGCGTTCTTAGGCCGTCAAATTCTTTACTTTTATTTAAGTAAGGAAACTTTTAAAAAAAATCATTAAATTTGTAAGGTAGTTAATTATTATTCTTTGACTTTCTTCTGAAAATAAAATATTATTTTCTTCAATAAATTAAATAGAGAGAAGCATTCGACTTTGGAAAATGCAGCATTACGATTTCAGATGAAAATTTAGTACAGTACGGTAAAATAAAAAAGAAATAAAATAATTGATTCATTTGATATTAAGAAAATATATCAAAGTATAATATTAAAATAGTTATAGATTAAAATGAAATGAGCGGAATTGGTATATGTTACTGAAGTGGCATTATAACTAGTAAGTGAAGTTATAAAGTTGAATATTGGAATATAACAAAGGGATATGTTATGGCTAAATTATATTAGTGGAGGTATGCATTCAATTGTGAATGACTATATAGAAGAAAATGTATTGATAAATGTATAAAAAATGAAGATAAATTAAAATATTATACATAGGTTGTTGATGTAATTATAATGTAAAATAGCAGAAGTATTATTAATATATTTAAAGAATTGATTACTTACAAATGCAATATTAGATTTAAAATAAAAAAGGAAGAAAATGGATTAAAATATTTAGACATTTTTAAGAACAGATATTAATAGATAAATACTTATTAAACATTATATTAAAGGTGAAAAAAATGAATGGAAAGATGTAATTGATCCAATTTCATATAAGCAATGGTCTCAGAAAATAGTGGTTTGTATGGTTTTATTTAAAGTGATAGACTAACATTAAATACAGCAGAAGTATTCGTACAGAATTTGGATGTTGAAAATGATTATATAGAGATATGTTATAAAAAAGATATTTAAAAGAATTTGAATAATAAAGATACTAATAATATAATAAATAATGTAAAACATATGTATAAGATTCAGTAGATAGATAGATAGATAGATAGATAGATAGATAGATAGATAGATAGATAGATAGATAGATAGATAGATAGATGGATAGATGGATAGATAGATAGATAGATAGATAGATAGATAGATAGATAGATAGATAGATAGATAGATAGATAGATAGATAGATAGATAGATAGATAGATAGATAGATAGATAGATAGATAGATAGATAGATAGATAGACAGACAGATAGATAGTTTTTAGGATGAACCGTGTGTTATTTTTCATTACATACCGATATTTCGACAGACTAGCATCCGCCATTATCAAGGTTAATTTTGAAAGAAAAATCTTAGATCTCAAACAATAACGTGACTCAGTGCAAGGTGAGAAATGAGATTCAGCTTGAAGTAGTTCAGCATTCACAATATGAGGCTTATCAAAATGTTTATTTTCCTCAGTTTTTTCACCTATTAATTTTAAGTTAATATTAGATAAAATGAGAGGATTTCACATAGCTGGAATAAATTGTGCTTCATCAGCCCTATTTAAACCAGTAGGTCTCTTTAATCTCTCATTTGACTCTCTCATGGTTCTTAAATCATATCTTTCCAAATTAGCAAGTATTTTTGTATTGTCAAAATCAGGTTTGTGACCAATTTTTTAAAAAATGGGAAGTAAAAACTGATGTGATATATATATATATATATATAATCATTTGTAACAGAAATAAAAATATATAGAAAATTATTAATTATTAAAATATGTTTATAATCTGTCATTTGAACAGTAAGAAAAATTTGTAACAGCATACAAAATAATGTAATGATGAAAAAGGCTGCTATTTTGTAACCGTTTAATATATAGATGAGTGATAAAGTGATAGTTGCTATAATTCAATAACTAAACACTAAACAGGATATATGATATGCTCTAGCGGTTCATCATTTGTAACTGAGTAAATTAAATGATAAATGAATTCACTGTGTTAGCTACAATACAATTTACAATTAAATAAGGATGAAGCTAACATATAAATAAGAATATATGCATATCATGCTCTATTTGGGTGTCTATTATTAATTAATTAAATATAACATTATAGACCATTGGCAACTATCCTAAACATTAATTCTGTCACGCTAATAATGAAATTAATAAATTATCTCATTTCTTAATACTTAAAATAACAATAATGAAAATTAAAACTATTATTATTAAAGATTTAATGATATTTAGATATTGGGGAAGTCATTTGAACAATAAAACATACTGGCCATTGTCATCAAATAAAATAATATTAAATATAGCAACTGAATAAAATTACCCACTGTGAGATCCCTGGAGTGCCTTATGCTTAACTCCAATAATAGGTTCTTTTAACTAAGAATCCTTCTCATTCCTCTTTCCATGTATATACGACCATTCATGGTCACACACACACACTGGTGCTGTTTATAACAACTTATAAAAAAAATATCACATAAAGTTAATATTATGAAGTTGGAAAGGGATTAAATCACTCTTTATTCAGTTTAGATAAGTACATGTGTTTTGCCATGATCACCACTAGATTGTTTTAAATCTAGATAAATATCTGTTTAGAGTGTACTGAATTCAAACTCATTTGTTACATTTTTATTACACATGACTTGGATGACTAATGAAAAAAAATGACATTCTTATATTTTACTCATGTCAATAAAATCATAAGATCCCCATATCATAAAATGTATATATTCAAGACTGTTATAGATATTACTAGCTCATTTTATGTATATTGATGAATAGACAATTATACTCTTATTAATAGCTTTCAAACAAGCATTGTGAAGACCATTACTGATATGGATGGCCATTTAACTACTTACTTAACTTAATTATTTATTACAATATAAAGATGATAATGATGATGATGATGATGATGATACCATCCATAGCTTTATAATGAACTCACAACAATAAATTTACTTTTCATAAACTCATAGGCACTTATTAAAATCATCCTATTTTAAACTGAGATTTAAATATTTCATTCATTAGTATTTATATATAAGTTTGTGGTTATTTACTAAAATACTTTTATAGTTAAAACTAGGATTCAATAATACTAGTGATGATGACTGATCATCATGCATCTCTCCATGTAATATTCAACTTTCTATACACCCCTATTTACTAACTATATTAACTATGTTAAGCATTAGATTTAATGCTTATAATTTATTTAATGATGATGGTGATCATAACTCTTGTATAGTATTATTTGGAACAGTGTTTTAAACAATAATATGATATCCATCTTTGATGAAGATGATCAAAACTCATGGACACAACATAATTTTAGCTTTTCATTATACATCCATAATTATTAAAATGTGGTTATTATCAAGCATAATTCTTAAATACTTAAATGTAAATCAACATTCTAGCTTATTTAACATTTTGCGAGTGCTCAATATTTACAAATGCTGATGATTTTTAATATCTGCGAGTGATGATGATGATCATTCAAAACAATAGAATTAAGACAAGAAAAATACAACAATATTTTTAATAAGAACTTGGAAACCAATTAAGATATATAACTATATTTTATTAATACTATTCTTCTTTTCTGCTTTAAAATCAAATTTAATAATTAGATAAATGACTTATTATTACATTAATTAAATATAGAACTGATACAAAAATTTTATATACAAGTTTGTCATTTTGGATATTTTAAAATAAGCTGGCTTAAAATGAGATTTTTTTAAAAAATACTTCATTGAATGCTTACTTAAGACTTTCCTAACTTATTATATCATAAAAATAAATTTCATATGTAACTTGTGTTTTATTTCACTTCCATTCAAATGTGAAGCCCTGCTTTTAAATTTACCCTATTTAAACTAATCATGCATAGCCTATTCTTTTGACATGTTTGTATAAGCAGTTACACATGCACACACACCCTGTGATATGTTAACGTATTTTTAAAATGTGTTCCCTTATATTAAAGATTAATACATAAATCACATATATAAAAAATATTCTTGCAACCTTGAGCAAAAGAAAATAAAATACATTATATCAATTTTAATATGCAACAAGATAAATAAAAAAACATTATAAATGCATATATTTATAGGTTGCTCATTATCATAATAAATGAAAAACAATAAAAAAACATTTCAATATTACAATATATAATAAAATAACAAAAAATAATGAAAATTTAAGTTTAAAGATTTAAACTGTGTTTGTGTTATGTTATGTGATATTGAAAATAACTATTGATAAACAAGCCTTTATTGTTTCTGTATCAAAAGAAAAAATGCTTTGATTCTATAAATTTGTGATTTACTTTTATTAAGTAAGAATAAAAGATCTGTTAATGAAAGTTCATAGTTATCCGATTATTTTCACTTCTTATAAATGTCTCAAGTTTGAATTTTCGGACTGCTTGTCTCATGTATAGCTTCAATAAGTTGATTTTCTCTATTTAAAAAAAGTTCTTGCAGATACTTTTAAGATAAACATGACTTAATTGACTTGCTTGTTTCCACAATTTTAAAATTACGTATTGTTGATGCTTTTGATAATGCTGAATTTGTTGACTGACTTGCCTCTACCATTTCAAAAATTAGTTATTACAAATACTTTTAGATAAGTATGAACTGGTGGATTTCCTTGTCTCTACCATTTAAAAAAAATCATTGTAGACACTTTAGATAACTATGAGGAAAAATTTAACAAAATTTGATTGATAGATTAATCAAACTTGGCTATATATTGTTTTTTATTCATCCTTTCTTTCTTCTTTTCTCTTCTTTCCACTTCTCCCTCCATTCAAAGGTAATGAACCCATAATAGGCCAGGAGCCAAAAAAGAAGCCTTTCAAATAGTTTGTGTGGTTGGCTTTAAACTCAATCATTCTGTTTGTTATAAAGAACTTTTGGTATAAGTCCATGGATAGATCAGTGAGTTAACCCATAGATGTCAGATTTCAAGAAGCAGAAGAAGTGGCTTTAGCAATGCAAATTTATTGTATTATACACAGCAAAATATATTAATATCATTTTATAGAATTGTCAATAACTTCTTCCAATAAATTCAATTTTGTTCCCTTTCTTTTTTTATCATAATCTTGCTGGGAATTTCTTATATATATGCACATCTTCATGTATACTGAGTTTAAAACAAGAGTCATTTTTTCTCCTTTCTCAATTTTTAAAGAGTGAAAAAGAATCAATCACTCACTCTCTTTTGAAAAAAATATACAAACTGTCCATTTCCTTTGGTTTTCATGAACTCAATCACTACATCTCTGTCTAATAATAATGAATAAACTGATCACCACATCTCTTCTTTAATAACATACAAAGAAAACTGATCGCTACATCTCTTCTGTAATAATATTAAAAAAAACTGACAGGTACATCTCTTTTTCAATAACATTGAAAAAACTGCCTCTAAATATTGTTTCATTCATTTATATTGTGAATCTTTGATCACAGAAAAGGACCACCTGGAAATCTTATCTTGAGATAAAGATCAGAGCTGCACAAGTTAGACGGTCTGTCGCAATTAATAAAAACTTAGGATTAATTGTTACTTTTATTACATCCAAGCATCACCTCCCTCTCTAGATATCTACAATCTAGATAATACTAAAAACAACAAGGCCTGCAATCTTAGTCATTAAAACATTTGTGTGAAAATGTTTTATGTTTAAAATATTCATACTCACACGTGTACATTTTCATATTCTAATCTACTAATATTGTTCACTTTACTTCACACTTTTTTTCTGATCTGCTTTATTTAATAAGAATATGGCTAAATAATTTCAACACGTTATTTAATGAAATATAATAAATCCCTATATTAAATACTGCTTATTATTACCTTCTCTCTCTACAACTGCTTATTTATTAACTATTTATAAATTATATAATAATAAATACACACACACATATATATATTGTAACCATATATTTTAGTATAAAATATAATAATTGATGTAACTGGTATAAAAATTGCTCTGTCTTCTTTTGGTGATTTGATTGGCTTGATTTGCACTTTGAACAGATTACTCTCTTATATTCAAAATAATTTATTAGAGAGAATGGGTAATATTTTGCCTTACTTGTTGTCTATATTATTTTAATAAATTTAAATTGCTTCTTTCCATATACTAATTCATATCAAAATGTTTACTTTTTAAAAATTTTGAAAACACATTAAATTTGTAAAATATTATTAAAAATAATAATAATTTTTATTTGTTTAAAATGGTCTTAAATATTATTTCCATTGAATTAAAAAAAACCATTTGTTCAACTAAATTTAATTATTAAAAATAAATACAGTAATTACGTATGCGTTTCAATGTAAAAAAGAAAGGAGCGCGAATTAAAAAAAAAGATCGTCTGATAGTGTTGCTTTTCGAGGGAGAAAGAAAGAAAAGAAAATGGTAAAAGGCAAATGGTGTAAATATGATAAGCTTATTTTAAAATAGTTAACAAGTAAACGGATTACCACAAAGTTTTCTATAAACGTAAAAATAACATAGTCGTATTTAATAATAAGATGAATTGCTAAATTTAAAAGTCTGTTCAAGTCGGCTAGCCAGGTGGATCAAATCGCTAATAATAATTTTCCAATATTACATTTGAAATATGTCGGAGCTTTCCAGTTTAAAAGCAGAATTAATTGTAAGATTTTGGTATGTTTTAAAATATTTACTATTCTACAATTTGGAAAAATTAAATAAGTATTTTAATTACAGAAGTTTTATAAATATGAAAATTTGCTTTTTAAAAAGAAGAAGTTTAAATTAAAGTAAAATGTTAAAGTTATTAACATAGTTTAATATTTCCGTTTATAATTTTAATAAAAAATATAGTATTGATTGATATTTAACTTTACAATGCCAGTAATATATTTGCTAGTTAATTTGTTTACCATTTGGATAATAAAAACAGTCTTCAAATAATTAATCAAAGCTATTTTCTAATTTTATCGTCAGTTTGGAATGATTAAATTAATTGCTATAATTAGTATTCCTAGATTTAAGCGTGGATAAATAAATATTAGCATGGATGTGATAAACTTGGAACAGTTTTAATAGAGAAATGTAGAAATTAATAACTTATGAAAAAACATTTTCATTTAAACTCTGCATGTCATGTTTTGGAATTGTTTCATGTTTATGGAGCCACGTAAAATCGTTAATCTAATAGTGCTTATAATAACTAATACAAATGGATAAAATTACATGTATGGAATTCAACTATAATTGTAGCTATTACTTCATATATTTATTGTTCGACACATCGTACATGGATTTCACGGATCATATTTGTAGTTATAAAATGCTATACAATTTAATTTGTGATACACACACCTGCTAGAATTCATGTATTGAACTATAAAATGCTATACATTTAATTTATATCACACACACACCTGTTCGATTTTATGTATTTGATGAATAATGCATTACTTTAATTTTATCATTATATGAACTTGCATGTGAAGTTCATAGGTTATATTTTATTAAGTTTAAATTAATAGGGGTTGAATAAAATACTTATTCAAGAGAATAGCGCTTGCGAAAAAGCTTGAAAAGTACTAAATGAATTTATGAGATGTATCAATTTTTCATGTGGTATTTTGTGAGTCTTTCCAGATTTCTATTCCTATACTAATATTACTTATATTATATTACATATGTTTTATTTTAAGCAAGATAAGTTAGTACATTAGTTGTCCTGATTAGTGTAACATTTTATTATGCAAGAACCCACATTTGCTAAAATTTTAGTGTTTTCTGAATGGTCAGAATAACTGAGGAGGATGATTTTGCACTTTAATGTGAAGTAAATAGTAATGTTGTTTTATAATGTTAAAAGGCATTAATATGTGCCGGTGGTTAATCCGCAGATTACTTAATTGCCATTTTTTTGTATTTTACACTCATTCCTGCGCTGGTGGTTAATCCGCGGAATTGTGTAATTATACTTATTGCTTTATGATGGTGTATAAATCCACAAAGCGTTTAGTGTTATTTAATTCATATGTGTAGATGAATGCATCCACAGGAATATGGTTTTACTTCATAGATATAAGTTGGGCAAAGTATTTTAGTTATTCTGCTAAATCATCTTCTTCCATTTGTAAGTATAATGTATAAGTTAGATCATTAAATTGTAGCAGGACATTCTATTCAAGTTACCTCATAATAATTAACTGTTGGTTGATTATTATTTACCTGAATGTAAGTTTAAATTTTCACTTTATTTAATGATTGCATTATAGCTAAATCCTACAGATATAATATTATTTATTATATTATTATAAGTTTACGGTATAGATTTATTGAATCTGGAAATGACATTAGATGTTTCATGAGTTGATGTTGAATTTAGTATAATTTCCTCAATACCTTCATTATATCAAATTGAAATATAAGGTATGATTAGGTTTATAAAACCGTACCTATGATATGTTATTGAAGAAAGTCGATGGAATTATAATTTATTTATTTTATTTGTTTATTTATGTCTTTAATTATAACATTAGAATTAATTACTTATTATTCATAAATTTGTAAATAAACGTTTATTTATAATTAAACTTACTGTGCCGTTGCTCTTTATCATTCGTAAAATCAGAAATCATAAACCTTGGATAGAGCATACATTGAAGTACATACTATCGTCAACATGATATAAGAGTTTAGTGATATATTGAGAAAACATTTGGATGCTTTTCGTCTTTGGTAGTTTATGATGTGTAAGGTACAATAAAATCCCATTTACCTTTTCCATCATTTTAGCTTTGCGTAGTTGATTCTAGTATACAATATAAATTGATTATTAAACCTGTAAACAGATTTACAAGATAATGACATGATTGAATATATTTACTTAACGTTTTTAAATTGTCATTTGTCAGTATAATAAGAGTCTCAGTGATATAGTAAACTATAAAAAAAGAACCCAAGTATTTATGTTTATTTATTGCAAAGTTTTACCTGGACTAGCATTTGTATTAAAAATCATATACATGGTTTAAAATTTCATAATCTTATGTAGTTCCACAAATTATGCCATCTTGTACATGGTCGGCCATCGGGTCTCATACAATGAAAATCGCAAATTAAGGTTTGAAAGATAATAACATTACATACTTATAATTTGTTTAATGTATTTTATCATACTACTTCGATAGGTCTTCGCGGTACACCCTGGCTGCGATCAAATTAAATCATAAAAAAATTATGTTATATCATTAGTTTGGTCTGTGGTAAGTTGCTCCAGATGTTGGTTGTGGTCTTTGGTGCATAATATAGATGGCATGATATGCTTTTGGTTACAGCTCTTAATAGCTGACAATGTGCAGCGGGAATTGATCGGTGATCGAGGTTACAATTCTTAGCGCACTTATGTTTTGGTGATATTATGTAGTTGGGACAACAATTGAACGGTTACAATATATATATAATTAAATAATATATATGTGGGTGAAATGAGTCATATATCTACAATATATATATATATATATATATATATATATAGATATATATATATCATATAAGTTAAATGTTGTAATATATATATATATATATATATATATATATATTACAACATTTAACTTATATGTCACTGGCTTACAGGTAATGTCTTATAAACTTCATAAGTAGAAGTATATCATTAAGTCCCAAGCAAAGGTGTTAAGGGGAATTATTTTCTGAAAAAGTTGTATTTTATAGATGTACATAGTGCAAATTGAGGAAATAGACATTGTGTCTTAATTTACCAGTTTTGTTAATCTGAAGTTTATCCTGGACTTGCTTCTTCAGTACCGAGAAGCACATTTGTGAATGGCATATTTGATGGCAAATGTAGGCTATATTGTTTGATAAATTAGCAAGCAATATTAGAAATTTGATTGTTATAACTGGAGATTGAAGTTTATTTCCTAGCTTTTAGCTGCTAATAGTTTTAAACATGACCACTGGTAAAAGTTCTGTATAAGTCATGAGGTAGGTTTGATGACAAATAAAACCACAATATATACAGAATTTATATGAGAATGAAATATATTTCCAAGCTGGACTGGTTATAGTCGTAAATTTGTAATTAGCAAGTCCACTCAGTTTCCAAGAATTTTTTAATTAACAAAGCCAGTAATTACATTTTTTAACTTAGATAAGCCAGTAATTATTTCACCAATAGATTTACTACAACTTTGTTTTTATTTAATAGCCTTACCAGATATTTTAATATATGCAAAATTCGAACTCAGACTTTCACATGACACTCAACTCTCTAATCTTTCACATATTTGTGACCCATCTGATCACCCATATTTTAAAAGATAAAATAATCACCAATATACATATTTCATGCAAAATCAGCACTTATAAGCGTGTCCAGATTACCATCTACACACATATATATAATCAGTGTTCAGCTTTATAATAAGATAGCCAATCTTCATACTTTAATGAAGAAGCTTCAAACTACTTCAACCCACAACTCTTCAGCCTTCCATTTCATTAAAAATCTGATGATGGAATGTTCATAGCCCACATTGGTGCCATCCCCCATGTACAGGAGAATAATCCATTTTTACATACATATGTGAGAGATGGGCAGACCATTGACACACTATGTTTCAGTATGTAAATCAATACATATTTTGAATTCTTTCTCTTTTGGTACTTATAAAATAAAGATTGATTAGAGCTATTGGTATGCTCCCTCCAGTGAGCATTTAAATGCAAGCTTTAAAGCAAGTTACAAAATTTATGACTTGTTTTATTAATTATATATATATATATAAATATATATATGCACTTTTAATCCTTATATTATATATATATATATATATATATATATGCAGGTTTAATCCTGCATACTGTATTAACAAACATTTTAAATTAAATCAATCTTAAAAACCAGTAATAAGACTTAATAAAATAAAATTGATTTTATAATAGTTTTTTAATTGATAAAAAAAATATATATATTTAAAACTTGATAACAATTTTAATAATTAAATTTTGCTCCTGTAATACACATTTTAAACCGATTTATAATAATTTTTAGTTACAAAGTTACATTTTACAAACTAAAATAATGTTGACTAAATTATACCAAATACAAATCTTTAGCAATATGTGTGCATATATAGTATAAGCACATATAAAAATTATTAAGAACTGAAATTAAGCATATGGTTTGCCGCCCATTAAATATTTGAAAATAACTTGGATATAGAGCTCAATGTATATATTCAAACAAAATTGGTAAACTATATATATATATATATATATTGAAACAAACACAGTTACATTTACTAACTTTTCTACATATCTGTGCAGATAAAAATTGTAATGTGTTTATATATTCTATAAATGTTTTCAATTTCTGTATGAATGCATATCTCCATTATTTATAATTATTAATTAGTGATCAATTATTAACAATTGTATTGACCATTAAAATATGATGCTTTTGTAATTTTTTAAATATTTTTTATTCAATTTTTTTGCTATCTCACAGTCAGTCAACCACACATTTTAGAAAAGACCAATGATTTTTTAATGAAATGGCTTTTAATTTTCTGACCACATCATTATTTTACTTTGAACAGTCCTATTTTTTGTTTTCAATTGCATGGATTAACAAATTTTAAAAAAGCCCAATAGTTCCAAAATCAGATTGAGGAGGTTTTCTTGCACAAAATGATAGTAGTGTTTTGTATTAGGTTTGAAAAGTTGAAAGGATTTGATAGATTTTTTTTTGTTTCAGTGTTTTTTTTTATTATTTTAAAATTTATTTTCATAATAAATAAAAACACATTTTATTTTTATAATTTTATATATATATTTAACAATGTTTAAACTTGTGTGCAGGGAAGTAAAATTAATAATTACATGGTTACTGGAGGCAGTATAAAAATGAATTTTGGGTATGTTTTTATACTTCCATAAATAAAATTATAATATATACTACTTTCTATATATATATATATATATATATATATATATATAGATATATATATTCAGATCCATTGCTTCAATATATATATATATCAATTAGGGAATATAGAATCAGTTAAAGTTAAAAATGGGGTGGGACTAAGTCAAGGATGTCCTATGTCACCTATATTGTTTGTGTTATATTTGAGTGAAATGGAAAGAGCAATAGAAGGATTAGGAAGAGGGATAGAGATACCGTTAATAGGTAGTAAGGGAGTATATATTTTGTCAGGTCTTTTTTTTGCAGATGATATATTTTTATTTGCAGAAAGAAGATATGAATGTTATGCTGAGAACATGTGTAAGGGTGGGTAAAGAGATGGGGATTAAATTTAGTGTAGAAAAATCAAATATAATGATGGTTAATACTGGGGAAAGAGAAGATGTAGAATTTGTATTGGTGGATATAAAGTTAAGTGTGGTGGAAAGATATAGTTATTTGGGAATATTCTTAGGTAATCATGAAAATTGCTTGTATGAATGGAAGAAAATATTGGTAAATGAAGCAAAAAAAAAGGGGTTTGGTAAAGAAATGAACAGTGTTTCATATAATAAATATGATGTAGTTGAAATTTTATGGAAGGGATTTGCAGTAGTGGTGTTAACATATGGTAATGATGTTTTATATATTAGTAAAGTGGGATTACATTACTTAGAGAAAGTACAAAGAGAAGTATAGAAACATGGATTAGATGCAGAGATGTGGACAGCAAAGGAAGTAGTTCAAGGAGAAATGGGAATGTCAAGTTTTTATATGAGAGATACAGAAAGTAAAATGAAAATGTTTCATAGATTGCAGTTTATGGATAATATAAGAATAGCTAAAATAGTATTTAACTGTGTTATGAGTAAATGGCAGACAACAAGATTGGTGAAAAAGGTAATGCAGAATAAAAAAGATTTGGAGAAAGAATTTATATTAGTATACTTGTATAAAAGGTGGGATAACTGTGTTAGGAAGAATGTTGAGTGTTATAGTGGTAAGGAATGGGTCAAAAAATAGATGCATTAATAAAGAATAGGGAGTTGGAGAGATTGGGGGGCATAGTATAGAGAGTAAAAAAGTTTTAATATATATAGAAGTAAATGGAACAGGGTGCAAGTTAATTTATGGTAATAGAAAGGAAAGTAGTTTACTGGTTTAAGGCTCAAATGGTATCTTTATCAACAAGATAATATACATGTAAATAAAAAAATATAGGTGATTTATTCTGAAAATTGTGAAAAGAAGGTTTAGAAAATATTAGGCATCTGTTGATTGAATGTAAATGCTTGAAAGTAAAAAGGGTACATATAATGAAGTTATGGGAGAATAAATATGAAAATAGTAATTATACCGAAAGCAAGTTATTAGTTCTTCAGCTGGGTTTGGAAAAATATAAGGGAGATTTAGATATAAAGACCATAGAATTGACAAACATTATGTTATGGAAATGGGATGGAGCAGATTATGGGAAAGATTAGGATGGGGAATGGAAGGGAAAGGTAAAGTCACTAACAGGTTTTTTGGGCATAGTTGCTGAGAGATTTCTGACTCCCTTTAAGAAGAAGTCACAGTACATCATCATATCAGCTTTAAAATAACCATAAATTTGCTATGATAATGCAAAAATTGACTGTTTTAGAGCGACTTGAAGCCATGCATGAAAATTTTTGGTTGATTCAGTTGGAAGGTTTTTAATTAATCTTTGTATATGTTGAATGAATCTGCAATTGTATATAATTAAATGAAAACTCAACACTGAATAACAATGTGGGACTACAATTAGATGTTTATTATCAAATTCCACATTTAACTGCCAATTACTGTTTTGGCAGATGAAATAATATTTTTCTGTAAATAACAGTTATAATCTGTTTATGTCAGTTTTGATTAACCATCTCATGAATGAGTAAAGCATTTACCCAACTTATATTATTATTCTTAAAAATATATAACTTTAATGATATCTGACTATGACATAATATATAATTTGAGCTTAAGCTAAGTCTAAGAGTTGACTTCAAACTAAACATCAGTTGAGGTTGACAATTGCCACAGAATTAGAAACATCTAAAAATTATTTTCTCATACAATTTTTTTTTATGAAAATATAATTATTGATCATGAATGTCAAGTCTCAGAGTGCAGTAAAAAGTTTTTTTTTTTTCAATTTACACAACATGTAGCTGTGTGTGTACATGAATTTTCTGATGACAATAAGATTATTAGTAATTTCATTACTAATATATTTTACTCATATAATAATAAATTATTATGCAATCCATGTTTTCAAATTAATTAATTATATATATATATATATGTGTGTGTGTGTGTGTATTTTTTATAAATAAATAAATTATATATACGTATATTTTTAGAGTTGGTGACAACAGTAAAGAAACCAGGTAATTTTCAATTTATTCATCAAATTTACAAAGATTATATACCTATATTTATATAATTCGAACTGCCTAATTTATGCAAATTCTAAAAAAAAAAGTGAGACTTTTATTTATCTCTGATATTTTTTATTTTATTCCAGTTATGAATTTTACATAAATAACGAAAATGTCAAGATTTGTAAAATGATTATTTTTTTCTTTTAAAATTTAATGTTAAATTAAAAGAAACTATTATTACATATAATCTTGCTTAAATTTTCTCCTATTATTTGTATTGTTTTAAATTATTGTCAATGTAAAATTTTGACACCAATAAATTGTTTGATAATTTTGTTGGATATAGCCTGATTACCCTAAAAAATGAGCTTAGTTGAGAATTTTTTCCATATGTCATAGCATCGGTCGGGACGCGAACCACAACAACCATTTTTAACGAACTGCTTGCTTGGAAGGCGACTGTGTTGACCTTTCTGCTAACAACTCTTGACTATTTTCAACTAAATGCACGTTTCTTGTTTATAATGTGAACTTAGCTTGTGAATATAACAGAATGGTGCAATAAACTTTACCATGCATAATTTCAGTACACTATATCGTATATTCTAACAAAATTGTTGTTTCAAAATGTTTTTTACTTGATTAGATATATATATTATAATTATTATAATAAAATCAGAAAGTATAATGATGATAGTATATCTAATAAATATCTATTATGAAATGCAAAAATAATTTCAGCTATTTCCACAACTTCTCCAACAATAGCCATGTACATTTTCTTGTTTTAAAGCATTATGAAAATAACTGGAAAAAATACATTTTATAATAGTTATTTATAAGTTATATCATCACCATTATACTTTATTATTTTCTTATAATTATATATGTTTGTGAGTGACTACTAAAATAAATGTTTTCATGAATTTATTATAATGTATACTATAAAAATTAAAGCATTATATATATATATATATATATATATATATATATATATATATATATATATATATATATATATATGTGAGAGTACCATATGAGCCTCACCTAAAACAATTTGTGTTTCTTTGTGAATTTAACTGTGCCTATATCGAATCAACAGATATAAATAACTTACACCTATCTTAAGCTTTTCATGTATCAGCTATATATATATATATATATATATATATATATATTGTAACGAGCACAGACATTCGTTACATTGTTTTTTTTTTATATATTAAACATGAAAGTAAATTAAAAAGTTCGCAATTAAAAATTGAAATTAAATATCATCTTAAACTCGTATATGTTAAATCGCACAGATAATGAAAAATTATTAAAATAAAACTTTATTAAAGAAAAAGTATTTTAAAACTAAATTTTAAAAAGATTTGGAGATAAAATTATATCTTTAAATTTATCTTTAAATATATCTTTGATTTGGAAAACAGGTTAATTAATCAGAAATGGAAATGATAAATTTAATTAGTCAAATGTAAACCAGCCTTGGGCATTTAAATGTAAAAACATCGGTCAGATAGGGAAACAATAGAAACTTTTAGCAAATGAAATAAATCCATTGGGAAATCGGACCTCAACGAAAAGGATCAACACATCGATGACGTAATGTTAAGTCAATCTTTCAAAGTAATATAAAAGGACAAGTTTGGAAATTATTAGTTAGTGAATGATTAATTACAATGTGAGAGATATGTGGTAGTGTGGAAGTGAAGAAGGGATTGAAAAAGACGCACGATTCAATCCCTTCAGTTTCAGCTGTTAAAGAAAAGAGAAATGAACTATCGTTTCCTACATTGAGGACCAATTAAACTAAAAAACCTCCGAAGGAATAAATAAAACAATGGCTAAATGGATACCAATATCTTCAGGACGGTGTGGGAATTCCCGTTCAAACTTACAATCGACAGATAAAGATGAACTGTTTAAAACCGTAAGAACTTTACCATTAATGAACATTAAGTTAAAAACTTTTCGTATTTAAAATAATTGCATTAGTTTCCTATCTGACCAACTTAATTTATTAATAATGTTATTTGATGTATTTCTTATATATATATATATATATATATATATATATATGGAAATGATTTTATATATATATATATATATATATATATATATATAAAATCATTTCCATTTATTTATTTATTTTTTGTTCTTTAAGTTTTATCATGATTTTGTTTTCGTTAAATTAATTATATAAATGTTAAACTTAAGTCGGGCGTGAATGGCTGTATAGATTTGTAAAGTTATATTAGGGGAGGGTAATCTTAGGTTATTTGTGTCATTGTTAGATTGGGTCAATGGATTGGATATATTGATGTAGTTAGTAGATGTAGTCGGAGATTCGCTACTGGCAGAATCGCTTCATATGCCGCACTCTCCTGTTTTGCCTATGGAAGGAATTATAAGATGCAGAGCGCAGTTCCTTTCTATGGAGTTTTTTTTTATTGCTCTTCTTGTCTGATAGATGTCATATTCCTATCTGATGAGGGTCAATGCCTTCTCTTAATCTTTTTGGTGCTGTCGTATTCCGTATTACATTGAATACATCAATATATCAGATGAATTGATGCCAGTTTGACTGCGAATTTTAGCCTAAGGTTAAATAAGGATAGAATATTTTATTTTCAAATGCAAATCTATGTGGTCTATTCATACTTGACCCTAAACAAAAATGCATTAAATTTAAGTTGTTTATAGATGCTTACATGGATTGGTTATCGGTTAAGTATGTTTTGGGTTTTCATATTTGATCAAAATATATAGACATTTGATAAATAATGATACCTTACGGTGAGTATCTAAAATGTATTTATTCGGATGTCTTTTAAGTTATTGGTGACAATGCAAGTATCTTATGGTGAATACTATTGGGTTACATATAAATTTCCCTCCGCAATTTGTCAGTAATCAATAATTTTGTATTTTGATCATTTATGTTTACTTTGAAATGTTTTTAACTGTGTAATCTATGTAACCGATCTATAGCAACATATTAAAACAAGCTTTTATAAGCCCATCTGTGCGAACTTAATTAAAATGTAAACTGATAATATAATAGAAATTAAAATGTAAATTAAAATCTAAAGTAAAGTTAAAAATAATGTTAAATTTTGAAATGTAAAACTAATACTAAAATAATTTTAAATCTTATATATATGTGCATAAATAAATGTTTGTATGTTAATTACTGGCAGTGGCTTATTTTATTTATTTTTTTAATATTGAAATATAATTAGATAAGATATTATATTATTTAATCTCTGCTATTCCACTGAGCTAGTGACATGGGCTAACCACCGGAATCAAAATAAGAAAAAAAAATTTTTTTTTGACTTACGTATCTGCCTACTTTATAAATTTTTCTAGGTTCAAATGCCTAGATGGCGCCCTGTAGTGCAGTTTACGTTAAGTACTATTCTCCGGATCATTACAATATATATATATAAACTAGTTAGTATTAAAAGAATAATTCTAAAAATGAATAATTCTAGTTTATTTATACACACACATAAATAAAATGTTTCTAACTAATAGTATTTTTTTTTTCCGTTAATATAAAACTTGACATTTGACAAAGCCTTAAGTCAACATTGCATTTTTATCAGTTGGAACAAAGGAAATAAATGTTTGTGGTTCATTACAAATTGTATATGTTAAACAATAGAGAGCATGAGCGTGATTATGTGATATGCTTGCTGAAATTAATCCAGTATAAAAACGAACTAATATTGTTATAACAATAATCTTCTATTTAGTTATCAAGGCAAGAACTACATTTGTAAATTTAAATGTGTTCAAATTTAGAACACATTTAAGAAAAATTTAAAAAAAAAGATTCAATATTTTAAAACCTGCTTCAAGTAATTAATTTACTGCCTTTGAATATTATAAAGAACTATAAAAAAAATAAGCATTGTAATTAACAAGGTTATAAAAGTTATCAACGTCTTCGAAATGAGTTTACAAAATATATATTTAAAAAGACAAAAATTTATAAAGATGTTCTGTGGCTAGATAATTTATGCCAGGGATTTCTACTGATGTTTTAAACCTGAACATGTAAATTTATTTCTATTTAATCAATGCCTAAAATATAATCGTTGTAATTCTCATTTAAAAAGCTGCTTTAATATTGGAGTATTATATTGAAGAAGATGTTAAATACTTTACTACATAAATATTTAAAGAATGAATATCTGGATTGTGTCTTCGAAGGATGATCAATGAACTTTATGTTTCAACATTCATCATCATTTTATTTCGTCTAAGGAAGGATATAAAACCGTATTCTTTCTCATCTTGGATTACTTCATTGTATAATTTATGAACTCTTAAACTTTATTTCCTTTGTGGATAATTATATTTACTTAGAAAAATTACTTCGTATATTAAAGTGGAGAACTGATAAGATGAACACTTTATTTATTTTTTTATTTATTTAATAAAATTAGATGTTGATATTTATGATATATACTCTGATGGAAATGACAGCTGACTAAGGTAAACGTTTTTAAATTATTTCAATTTGGAAGTAAGTTTTATTATATTCCAAATTGAATCTTACATGACAATTAACATAATATATTTTTAAACATACATAACTAATATCAGAATACATTCTACTATTAATCTAGTGTGAATGGATGTTATCTTATATAGGGATATAATACACACTGAATTATTTTAATGACACAATAGGTAGATTTATAATGTATCATGTGTATTTATTATACGCATGATTTTAAATTATATATATGTAAATGATTACATTATTATTTTTTTTGAATATTAAATAATTTATTAGTGTATATAAGTGCAGATTATAATTCTAAATTTTAATGTTTTTATGTGATAATATTTTGTTTTTTATTACTGATTAAAATGTGTTAAACTTGATTTCAAAATTATCAGGTCTCGTTTGTTTATTTTATTTAGTCATTTTATAAAACCAATATTTATAAATATACATACTCATGCATATATATGTTAAATCAACTTAGTGATTTAATATTTATAAAGAAGTTATATATAGCTTATATTAAATTTATTATTACTATGGGATATTTGTGGAAATGCCTGAAGAGAGTCGATTGCAAATTTCTACTCTGAGCTCAAATTCTGAGAGTAACGAGGTTATTAATAGAGGAGTGGATTGGATTATATTTTAAATAACATCATCCATGGCATTCTATAAGAAGACTCAAAGTCCGACTATAGTTAGATGCGACTTCCTAGAGTCCTGAAAAGGGTCGTCCCGTTATAATATATATATATAAGTCAGTAAATAAAAATGTGAAAATAGAATTTGTTTAAAAAATACTTTTTATTTATTTGTTAGTCTGAAAAAATTAAATAGCTTCTTAATGCTCAAATAATTGTAATAATAATAATTAGAATTAAATAGCTCAATTACTTATGTATTATGCACCACAAATGTAAATAAAAATATATGCATTTAGGTGAGGTAAGTAGAATAAAAAAAATTTAAAAAATGTTTAATAAACTGTACATTTTAATCAATAAATCAATTCTAATATATATATATATATATATATATATAGAATTGATTTATTGATTAAAAGCACGATCTAGCATGCTCTTTATATATATATATATATATATATATATAAAGAGCATGCTAATAGTGCTAAACAAGCTTATTTATTTTATTTTTTATGATAAATGCTACAGAGAAAATACCTGAAGCCTTTATCTATGATGATCCCCATCCCCAGACCAGTTTCAAGCTATGGCTCTCATCAGTGATGATCTAGGACATTAGATTCAAAATATTAACTCAAGCCAAGCATTTATCTAATTCTTAAATATTAAGAAAAAGGTCCAAATCTTTAGACCCCTACATGTCTTCAAATTTACTTCTTTAACCAAAGAAACTATATGAGCCTAAACTAAATTCAGTGATAATTGGTTGGCTTAGCAATTTAATATAGCCAAAGCCCTCATAGCAAAATTATAATATTAGTAAAAATCAGTCATATGTCACATGACCTATATAGCTTGTATTACCAATATGTAATATATAAAGAGTGTGCTAATAGCTCTAAACAAGCTTATTTATTTTATTTTTATGATAAATGCTACAAGAGAAAATACCTGAAGCCTTTATCTATGATGGTCCCCATCCCCAGACCGGTTTTGAGCTATGGCTCTCATCAGTGAGGAGCTAGAACATTAGATTCAAAATATTAACTCAAGCCAAGCCTTTATCTAATTCTTAAATATTAAGAAAACTGGTCTGGTGATGGGGTTCATCATAGATAAAGGTTTCAGGTATTTTCTCTTATAGCATTTATCATAAAAAAATAAAATAAATAAGCTTGTTTAGAGCTATTAGCATGCTCTTTATATATTACATATTGGTGATACAAGCTATATAGGTCATGTGACATATGACTGATTCTTACTAATATATTGTAGTGATGAGCTACACCATCCAGTTATTTAAGACACTCTACCAATTGGAGCCACGTAACATATTTGCTTCACCAATAAATTGCCAAGTAAATTGTCATATTAACATTTTTTTTCTTTCCAACATATTAATGTGTATAAACATACTCCCTCTGTATCGAAAATGCTATCAAGACAGGAGTTTTTTCCACCATCAGAATGTCCATATTCCTTACATTTGCACTTTGGTTCACCAGGTGTGAGCACATCTTCCGGTGCTCAGACAATAATGTTAAAGGCACCAATATCAAAATTTTGACAAACTTTTGTGACAGAGATCGACTTCTGGCAACCAATAGATTACACACTGAATCCTGCGCTGGTATCAACCTGTCCTATGAAAATGAAATACCCCTCAGCTTCACCTGTATAAAGAGATAATAATGTCTAGCATCAGTATTTAAGTCAAAACTCAAGTTTATATAGACACTTTTATTCATGTATTTTTTTTAGCTAATATTTTTTTTTTTTTTTTAAAAAAAAAAAACTATGACTGAATTAAAATCTAAACACATAGCAACCATTCGTGGAAATGAAATTTAAAATATTTATAAATTATTATTTTTATTTATAATCCCATTTATGTATATTACGTCAATTACGTCAGTTAAACAATGGGAAATGTCAAGGTTAAAATGTTTAAAAAACTTCACGTGTCTTACTAGGCAGTATTAATTGTTATAATTGTCTTCTGCTTTCGAAGATAGAACTTTTTTTTTCTGCTTAAAAAAATAATAAATTCGAATACAAATGGATGTGAATGATCAAATTTAAATATATAAATATTATTTTAAAATATTAATCAAAATGACCAAAAGCTGAAATTTAAAAGCAATCATTTGAAGGTAAAGAAATAATTTGAAAGTAAGAAGATTTAAATTATTTGCTAATTAGACAAATTTTAGCTAAATTTATGTGTTGTAGTAATATTCAATAATTAATTGATTTGATATATAATAATATCATCATTGAAATCTTGAGAAGCAAATGAATCAATAAATATATATTATTTTTATATCATGATTGCTTGCTGAAAAGTTTGTACCATGGGGTAATAATACATCATCAATAAAGCCATGAAAGTTAAGAGAATTTATCTGCCAATTTAGAAGAAACTTAAAAACCATCTTTGCTTTAAATAAAATGCCTAACCAAATCCAAGACAGGATAATTGGAGAACACTATTATTTCTTGACTCAGACAAGAAATTGCTACTCTTTGTGGGAATAGAACTTCATCTCCATTCCTAGGAATTTATTTAGCAAATGAACAATTTTCAGCAGACTAATTAAACTTTAATTAACATAATGGGATAAGAATTGTAATTTTTGTTTTATTATTTTGTCTATTGTAAATTTTATGTATTATTTTCGTTTCTACAAATGGAAGCTAATGTGTATAATTTTGGAGAAACTTTGTATGAGAGTAATAGGGGGGGGGGATTAGATTTATATAAATATATATATATATTTATCATCTTTAATTGTATAAAGAATAAAAAAAATTACTCGTTTTGATTCTTCCCATCTGACTGACTTTTGACAACATATAGGAAATTAGAAGGTAAGACATTTTAATATTATCTTATAGTAAGCAAAACACATTGATAGATTTCTTTTTATTTCTTTGTTATTAATTAAGCATATTTATATATTGCTTTTATAAATCAATGATTTATAAGCATTGATTTATCTAGACAACAAAGATTTTTTTGTTGTTGTTATGTTTGTATACATATTTTAAATTAACCAGCTAAAATCGAAATCACTTATACATATTATAATTTAATATATTCATTGTTGTAAATAATTAGTCAAGTACATAAACTTCTACCATTGGGATTAGGGCAAAGGTTTTATTTTTATTAATATCATTATAGATATTGATGTGGTAAAGATTCATCCTTGACAAAATAAATTACATGTATCAGATTTAATTGTTATTCATATTTTATATTTATGTTAGTCAATAAATGTTTGTATAATTCGTTATTTTAATCTGGTCTCTAACTCATCATTATTTCAATATCCACCAACAGCTTTATAGTTCTTCATTATTCACATACCCATTATAAACATTATTATCTTATTTAGTTTTACACCTATATTATTACTATGATAGAGGAAATACATATACATATTTAGTCATTTATTATAACGTTTAATATATATACTTATATTGCACATACATATTTTTATATATCTTATGCTTAATTGATTTTTGGTAATTAATTATCACTTATATAGAGGTGCAATAATTACTATTAGTGTGATCTCCTTCCCTGATAAAAGAGCTCAGGCAATTACTCCCTGAGTTTGAATACTGTGGTATAACGTGGCTAGAAAGGGATGAGAATTGGATGAACTGACCCAAATTGTATCTAAGTTAATAAAAATAAGTAGAGCTAGTCTATTGGCAGTGGGTACAATCATAGGTTATGTATTTCATCGTGTAATCACTTGCATCCTATCTGAAGACCCAAAGTCCGACCATAGTAATAAGCGTTCCCCCTATCTTTTCTGGAATCCACCAGCCCATTACATTTGGTGCTCAACTTTTTGGCATGAATATCAAGTCTCCAACGAGATCTAGCTATTGAACTCATAACTAAAAAAAAATTTTTTAGCTTGCAATCTTTTTTATCTTAAATCGTTTTTGCATATATATAACCTCTATAAACTTACACATCTAACAAATAATTGATTCATATAATTACAGTTTTGAAAAGGGTACTTAATATTTCTTTTTATTATAAATGGTTTTATTAAATAAAACCTATTATCTAGAATGGTAAGTGAAATTTGAGGGATATAAATAATGAAATGAGTGGAGACCAACCATTAAATATATAATCCTTGATTAAGCAGTTAAAATAGATGAGTCTTGAAAAATAAAAGATCAGTTTTGTTTTTTTTTAAATGGGAAATAAAAGTTACATACATAAGGGAAATCTAAACTAAATGCAAATGGCAAAAAGGTGGTGTATAAAACCCTATGGTATATATATATATATATATATATATATATATATATATATATATATATATATATATATATATATATATATATATATATATATATATATATATATATATATATTCACTTGTATTAATAAAACCAAATAATATATTTTAAATTTATAAATAAAATTTTAATGTTAACCAGAAGTAAGAAATGGTTATTAAATATGTATCTTAAGCATTTACCAGAATCAGATAGTAATAGTGATAATGAATTAGAAATGACTACCACTGTTGTTGAAAAAGAAGCTTTGTATAGCCAAGCATCTGGGGGGGGGGGAGTCTATAACCGAAACTGAACATTTCCAACAGATGCAGGAAGAAAGCCAGATAGTTTTTCAAACTCAAGAGACCCATAGCAATGAAGTCACACAAACACCTAGAGTTGCATTAGCACAAACTGTGGAAAATGGTGGAGCTATGGATCAGCATGCCCAAATGATCATGGAAATCAATAGTAAAATGAGTAATTTGGAAAAATAAATGGCAACCAATAACAGTAGATTAGAAGCAAAAATGGATAGTACAAACAGTAGTTTAGAAACAAAAATGGATAGTAATAACAGTAGTTTAGAAGCAAAGATAAATAGTAATAATAGTAGTTTAGAAGCAAAGATAGATAGCAATAACCGTAGTTTAAGAGAAGAAATGACAGCCAATTTCAGTAACTTAAACATTAATATGGATATAAAAATGAAGGAATTTGAAAGGAAACTATCTGCAGATATGTAACGATTATCTCTTTGTTTAAATAGTGTCAAAGAAAATAATAAAGAATTGAAACAGGCTATGTTTGAAATGAGGAAATAGATAGATGAAAAGGTCATAAAGTGTCAACAGAGATTGGAAAAATTCAAGCACACTATCACTAGCCAACTAGATACTAAATATGAAGAAGTACAACAAAATCATGTACATTTTAAGGAAGAAGTATCTGCTGTACAGGATAGACATCAAAACAAAATTAATGAAGAAGATAGTGTTATTAACACCAAAATTGAGCAACTTCACTTCCGATTAAATAATAAAGTGGAATTGAATAACAAATCTTTTGAAGAGATGAGTCAAAATGTAAAGCATTTGGAGGAAAAGATAGCTTCTAGTGAATTGGAGACTCTTCCGAATGATGTAAAATTAGGAACAGTAATTGAAGGCATAAAAAAAATTCAGGACCAGATGGACCATATGGACAAAGCCACTAATCTAGCATGAAGTGATTGAAACTCAGTTACACCAAAAGGCATATCGAATGGGTATGCAGCCTACTGAGATTGATCAAAATCTGTTAAACCCAGGAAGAACTGTGAAAATGAATGAGGTAGAGAGTTTACAGGACTCAGAAATCATGGTAATTCAACAAACAGAAACAAGGCATGAGACTGAGGATAGTCAAAAATTAGAAAATGAAGTAGAAAATGATCTGGAGATTGTTGCTAAAAATCTCAGTGGAATAAATGACCACAATCCAGAATTCATTTTCTCACAAAAGGTAATAGCTGAAATAAGGGATAATCCTTTTAAAATTAACATAGATATTCCGATATCAACTACACAAGTGCCTACCCAGCTAATTAACCCTATGAACACAATATCGACATTGGAAAAAAGTCATCTACATCCTCAGAGTCAGGTAGAGAGTTCAAGCCACTCAACAAACCTATCCAGAGATAGCATAAAGTTTGAGATAGTGCATGAATCTCAGAAGTTGAGACAAGAACAGTTGGATGATATTGCCACATCTCAAGTAAAACTAAGCTATCAAATTCTTAAGGCTAACCACCTTAATAAATTCACAGTATGTGAGACAATCTTATATTTTAAGCATGTTATGGAAAAGTACATGAAAGAGGATGAAATGGAAAATAAATTAGATATATATTCAAAAAGATTCCATCATACTCATATTTTCCATAAAAGCAGAATTAAAATATTCTATAGACATGATACTGATGAACTGTATAGCAGCTATCAGAATATAATATTGTTAACACAGAATACTGCAATCATGATAAGTCACCACAATCACCACACTACTTTAGGAGATTTTGACAATGACAAAGTATATGATCATTTTAGATGTTTGCTGTGGTATTTAAGTGCACTCTACTATCAACATGATGGCCCAAATAGGCAAGACATGTGGAACATAGTAGAGAATACCACATTAGAAATCACTAAACAAAGAGATTGTCGGTTTCATAAACTATGCAATATGTATAAAGGTCCTTTTAATTTCATTAGGCATAGACATGCTAGTATTTAAAAAGCCAGTAAAGTGATGGACCTCAAAGATTGCAATTTGGAACTTGTACACTGGACAACCCAAAAGTTTATTAACATAAAGTCTTATTTTGAGATAATATACTCTATGGAAAAAAAACAACAACTTAATACTAGAAAGTTAATGCTAATTTAGTAACCTTTTTATATAAATATTATTTTTAAGAATATATAAAATTGTTTTTATGAATGTTTCAAAAACAGTTAGAGCATAAATAGATGCAACTACAATTTTTTAACATTAAACAACTATTTATGGTTAATAAAAGCAAATGTATAGTATAAGTTAATTTAGTAGCACTAGAATGCAATAGACCCCAATATAATATTTTTTTTAAAAAAATATACATATGTAAGACAATTAATGAGTACACCAACTCATACCTAAACCAGTATATCCCACAGAAATAAATGTGGAATAGGAAAGAGTACAAGCATATGAAAGGCTCAAGAAAATGGCTGACCTAAGACATAAAGATAAAAAAAGAAAAGGTATATTATAATTTTAAAGTAGGGAACAAAGTCTTGATAAAAACCCCACATGTAAGTAAACCTCAAGATAACATGTACCATAAATTTTTTAATAAATATAAAGGACCATTTACAATAGTAAAACAATCTGGTCATAATGCATATTGGATTGATATTGGAGGAGAGGTATGTGGAACATATAATGCCCATATCTTAAAACCATATCTTGGAATATCCATGTGAACATACAGTTGCTTTATGGAATGCACAAACCAGCTGGAATAATAACTAGAAATGATAATTAAAGCATAGTAAGAGATAAAATCAATATCAGAGAAAATATCTATATTTATATCTAGGTGATTTAAAAAAAACAATATAACTAGGGATATTATATTTATATTTTTGTTTGTTGATGAGGATATACCCAGGTTAATGCTTTAAAAGCATTGGGTTATCTTGACATTAACCAAGATAGAAGAGTCAATCCATAGAGTGTAATGGATGCTCTAATATTTAGTTAGACCTTCAAAAAATCCAGTAAGACTCAAAAAACGAGCAGGATGAAGGCTAACAAATAAATTTATGTGCCATCTAAATAGAGACACATTGCTGTTTAATTGTTTGGTCCACATAACCATCAATAAGAAGAAAAGGAAATAAAAACCTAAGTTCAAATCACAGTTTAAATGGTATATGATTTAACCATAAAAAGAAAGTGTAAAGTAATTTTGAAAGACTAGCTGATTAAATTAAGCAACATTGGAGTACATTTTTTTTAAAATCCTTCATTGAAACCTAATTCAATCCACCATTAAACAAATACATACTTATATGTTAGTGATAAAAAATTTTTCATAAGTTAGAATTATAACCCTGTAAAAGGATAGGTTTGTAGTGATGAGATACACTATCCAGTTATTTAAGACACTTTACCAATTGGAGCCACATAACATGTTTGCTTAACCAATAAATCGCCAAGCAAATTGTCATATTAACATTTTTTTCTTTCCAACATATTCATGTGTATAAACATTTTTTTATTGCTAAAGAAGTAATAAAAACCATTAAATTACTATGGAGAAACAGATAGGTATATTAACACTGGAATAAAATGTATTATATGTTAATAATTGGGGATGACTATATAAAAAAAAAACTTACACATAAACTTAAAAATAAATAAATAAATAAAAACAATGACTTAATTAAAATCTAAACACATAACAACCATTTGTGGAAATGAAATTTAAACTATTTATAAATTATTATTATTTATAATCCTATTTATTTATATTACATCAGTTAAACAATGGGAAATGTCAAGGTTAAAATGTTTAAAAAAACTTCATGTGGCCTACAACGCAGTATTAATTGTTATAATTGTCTTCTGCTTTTGAAGATAGAACATTATTTTTTTCTGCTTAAAGAAAAATAAATTTGAATACAAATGGATGTGCTTGATCAAATTTAAATATATAAATATTTTTTTTTAAATATTAATCAAAATGACCAATAGCTGAAATTTAAAAGCAATCGTTTGAAGGTAAAGAAATAATTTGAAAGTAAGAAGATTTAAATTATTTGCTAATTAGTCAAATTTTACCTAAATTTATGCATTGCAATAATACTCAATAATTAATTGTTTTGATATATAATAATATCATCATTGAAATCTTGAGAAGCAAATGAATCAATAAATATATATTATTTTTATATCATGATTGCTTGCTGAAAAGTTTGTACCATGGGGTAATAATACATCATCAATAAAGCCATGAAAGTTGAGAGAATTTATCTGCCAATTTAGAAGAAACTTAAAAACCATCTTTGCTTTAAATAAAATGCCTAACCAAATCCAAGACAGGATAATTGTAGAACACTATTATTTCTTGACTCAGACAAGAAATTGCTACTCTTTGTGGGAATAGAACTTCATCTCCATTCCTAGGAATTTATTTAGCAAATGAACAATTTTCAGCAGACTAATTGAACTTTAATTAACATAATGGGATAAGAATTGTAATTTTTGTTTTATTATTTTGTCTATTGTAAATTTTATGTATTATTTTCGTTTCTACAAATGGAAGCTAATGTGTATAATTTTGGAGAAACTTTGTATGAGAGTAATAGGGGGGGGAGTTATATATATATATTTATCATCTTTAATTGTATAAAGAATAAAAAAATTACTAGTTTTGAGATTTCCATCTGACTGACTTTTGACAACATATAGGAAATTAGGAGGTAAGACATTTTAATATTATCGTATAGTAAGCAAAACACATTGATAGATTTCTTTTTGTTTCTTTATTATTAATTAAGCTTATTTATATATTGCTTTTATAAATCAACGATTTATAAGAATTGATTTATCTAGACAACAAAGATTTTTTTTTGTTGTTATGTTTGTATACATATTTTAAATTAGCCAGCTAAAATCGAAATCACATATACATATTATAAGTTTACATATTCATTGTTGTAAATAATTAGTCAAGTACATGCACTTCTACCATTGGGTTTAGGGCAAGGGTTTTATTTTTATTAATATCATTATAGATATCGATGTGGTAGAGATTTATCCTTGACAAAATAAATTACATGTATCAGATTTAATTGTTATTCATATTTCATATTTTTGTTAGTCAATAAATGTTTGTATAATTCGTTATTTTAATCTGGTCTCTAACTCATCATTATTTCAATATCCACCATCAGCTTTATAGTTCTTCATTATTTACATACCCATTATAAACATTATTATCTTATTTAGTTTTACATCTATTAATATTATTACTATGATAGAACAAATACATATACATATTTAAGTCATTTATTATAACTTTTCATACATATACTTATACTGCACATACATATTTTTATATATCTTATACTTAATTGATTTTTGGTAATTAATTATCACTTATATAGAGGTGCAATAACTACTATTACTGTGATCTCCTTTTCTAATAAGAGATCTCAGGCAATTACTCCCTGAGTTTGAATACTGTGGTATAAGGTGGCTAGAAAGGGGTGAGAATTGGATGAACTGACCCAAATTGTATCATAGGTTATTATTTTATCGAACTACCCAAATGGGTACAATCATAGGTTATGTATTTTATCGCATAATCACTTGCATCCTATCTGAAGACCCAAAGTCCGACCATAGTAAGATGCGCTCCTGTTACTATATATATATGCATTAGGAACTTTGTCGCGCGAATACACCATTACGCTACTTAATGAGCCTAGACAGTTTATTTACAGTGACTGAGTATTCACTAACTATAATGAGCATCCTGATATAAAATAAATTCCCTGAAATCTCCACAGCAGTGAATATTAGACTTATATATGTATAGCAATTGAGTGACACATACATCAGTCAAATTAATTTTATAAATATAATAATAGTAAAATTTATTACAATCAAAAAAAAATCAAAAAATTAATAGATGCATTGTCTATGGAAACCTTGACAGGTTTGACAGTTAATTTGATTCTCTTTAATTCAATTACTTCAGAAACTATAATAATCACTACAGCATTTTTAAAATGAAATTATAATCGATAGGTGTTAATGACTTTTAATAAGAATGAAATAAAATATTCAATTTAATCTCATTATACATAATAAGTATGCATGTGTGTGTGACAATATAATACCTCCTAATGATTATCTTAAACTAAGAATTATACAACATAAGATAGGCATGAAAATCTAATTCTAAGCTTACTATGCAAATCACAAGCAAGTCAATGATTCAATGATTTTTACCCTGATTTAAAAGAATATAATAGATCAGGTACATATTTAACCACCTCAGCAAAGTAAAAGAAAGCTCTATAAAATAATAGTTGTAATTATACAGATTTTATTTTAGGTACACACATAAATAAATTAATATTTTATATAATGCATGATATATACAAACATTAAAGTGCTTTAGTGAATCTAAAATTAAATGGCACTTATATAAAACAAATTAAATAATGTTAATCAAAAGGAAAAGTTAGTTTTCAACTTTATTACAATTACCTTCTTTCAAAACACTTGTGAACTGAATAAACTTCAGTCTTGTTTTTTTTAAAAGAGATAAAAAACTTAAAGTTTTAAATATTTTTAAGAAGAGGGGAAAGATATCAAATTATTCTACAATAACAGTACATATTTTAGAATTAGGGTCTCATTTAAAACTGAAAAAATTCTATACAAAATGAGAATTTTTTCTGAGTCATTTTTTTAAACATCTTAAACTCTAAATTAAAAAATTATTCTAAAATAACAGTTAAACATATATATATATATATATATATATATATATATGTTTAACTGTTATTTATATATATATATATATATATATATATATATGATATTAAATAACCTTTGTCCATTTGATATTTGTACTTTTAAAGATTGTCATTTGGGATTCTTCTTGGTACTTGGTCTCAGGATGCCAGTTTTTTTTTTTAAAAAAATACCATTTGTGATATGTTGGAAGGATTCAAATTAATGCACAGATTTTATCTTGGTGAGGTGCCTAGATCAGCATTATTTAAAGAACAATACTAGGAAAATTTTGTAAATTCATTATAATATTGTCAGTTGCTTGTCAAGAATTATTGATTGTGTATCACTAATTTTGATAGAAGAGCTATGAAATAATAATATCTTCTGGATAGGTTTTTCTAGCTTGATTGATTTCTGAACTTTTAATAGCTTCTTCAACTCTTATATACTTTCTGAATAAGCTGAATAGCTTGAATGAAACTATAGATTTTGGGGAGATTTTACACCATTTCTTTCTAATATTCTCCTCACAAATTTTTGTAGAACTTTCAAGATAACAATCTCAAAATAGCCAGATTTTTAAAATTAAGTCCTTCATATAATTATTTCAAAAATAAGCCATGTTTTTAATTAATTATTTTTGACATTTCATTCTAATTGCTTCCATTACAATGGTTCAATATTTCTTACTGCATATTAAAATTTTATTGCAGATTAAAAAATTGTTCTACAATGTTTTAGAGTAATCTTATTCCAAAAAAATGAATTTATTTATGCAAAATTTTTTCAAAAAAATAAAATGGCATTACTGTTATTAATAAAATTATTCTATCAATTCATGGATGTGCATGTATATGTGTGTTCACACTCTACAAAACACATTAAATAAAATTAAGTTGGCAAAAAAATTTAAATTAGTCTACAAACAGAAACTTTAGCTGAAATCCCTATCTTCTATTTATATCTGAGTTGTAGTAAAGCATTCATTTCAATATACAATCAAAGATAAAATATTTAAAATATTTATAAAATTTAATAAATTTCTTTAAAATTATGAAATCAGGAACTACATATGTTAGTATAATGTAATTCACAAATATTTAAGAAAATATTCAAATGGATTAATTGTTAACTTTAAGATAAGATTTTAGTTGGTTAATTGGATAGATAAATTGTTGTCAGCTTAATTGTTATTACTAAAAGGTTTACACAAAATTAAATATAGATAAATTTCTTATGTTACCAGTATTTAAAAAATCATGTGCAAATAATAAGGAAAGCCTATCTCTGAAGTATGTGATTTGCTTTGGAATATTCCAACAGTACAAATCCCAGTAAAATTAAATTAAAAGGTTTAATCGAATGTATTGTTTTGTTAAAAGATGTAACATCAAAGAAATTGTTAGTTGATTGATTTAATACATTCACTGAATCATATTAAAATAATTATATATTTACATTTTGTTTTTCTTTTTTTTTTTTTATTACTAGCATATATAATCTATAACAGACATTTTATTAAACATTATTAAATTATTATGATTATTTATTTTTTTGACATGTTGTGATCAAGTGTGCCATCAGTGTGGAATTACATGGATAGTCGAGGCTCATGTAAGACTTACTGTCCTCTGACTATATCTGTACCACAAGCAAGAGAACATATAAATATAAATGATTTTACATTTATACCTGATCAAACCCACAACAATAACAATATTGCTACAAAGTTATCTTATCTGATCGGATGTCTCTCAACTGCTGAAATTACTACAAATTTAAAGTGCTTGGATGAATTTATAAATTTTATGGGAAATTACCAATACTATACAATAACATACATATGTACTATATTACTAGAAATAAATTCTCATCGATTATGAAATAAGCTCTACAGGCATATTACTGTGATTCATTTGGGGAGAAAAGAGAGATGAGACATAAAGAGTCATCCATTATTTAATCATTATTTAATACATAAAAATATACAAATAAGACATAATATTATGGGAAAAAATAAAATCATTAAAAAGAAATAAGATAAAATTATGTATAGTTCCATAGCACTAATACTAATTCTATTACTCATCTTCAATTTTATAAGATAATTATAGAAAGCCTTTTCCATTCCAGTGTCTTATTGATAAATCTAGTAGATAGTTCACATTCCTAATAATTAATTAAACAATTAGATTTAAGTTCATTTGGCCATGTTACTGAAAATGTCTACACACATGACATATATATTTAAAAATTGGATTTTCTTAGGTTTTCTCATACTTAGAATATACTCAGATGACCATCATGTGGATTACCCCACTTCTTTAGGAGATACGGTTATTCTTGGGATTCAGCTCCAATTTCTTCCATTCAGTTCATTTCCTTCATATTCTTTATGACATTAAGGTAGTGGTATAGCAATGACAAGAATGGTGAGCTATCAGGCAGGAAACAATATATGCTGTTAATTCATGGATTGTGACTGACCTTACAAGCAAGGCAGATAGCCATGCATCCCTGAAGCTTCACAATTATAGCAGAGTTTGTTCATGGTCACTTGATCCAAAATTTTAGCACTGTTCAAAAAAAAAAAAAAAAACTAAAGTCTTAGACAAGGAGCCTAATAAAAGTTTCTGCCCTTTCCTTTTTTTCTCATATCTTGATCTTTTGTTTTTATAGCTTCTCCCTTCATTGTTCACTGGAATGTCATTATGTCCATTTCACACATTTATTTCTATTTCCTTTCACAAACCTTTTTTTTTAATTTTATAGCATCAGTTTTGATTTATTTATTTATTATTATTATTATTTTTTTTTACTACTCAATAAAATCAATTTTATTTATTTACAATATTCTTTCCCTTCCTTTAAACAGTTATATATAATTCACTCATTTGAATGTGTAGTTCTACGGAAAAGATTCTTATCTTTACATAAACCTATTTCTACTTTTATATATTTCAAAGGAATTTTGTATATATTAGTTCTTAAATTATCTGACTTCTTTTTCCTTTAAATTTTTTTTTAAGTTTGATCATAAAATTAAATGAAAAGAATGTATGTATATACTTCAACAAAAATCAATAAATTAAAAATTAACTGTGATAAAACACAGTTGTTGAAGCTTTAAATACAAAATTATAACAATAAAGCTGAGCGCTTTCGGGGGACTTAAGCCTCCATAATCATAGCTCAATACAAAACAAATACAAAATATAAACACTTATTCACAAGCAAAATGCGTATCTCAAATAAGATGTAAACTAACTCTAAATAAATAAATAAAATACAATATAAATAAATAAATATTATAAAGTCCATATTTTAGAAATATTAAAACAAGAATCCTTTCTATTAATAGCATTAGGATTACCAGCTATAAAACAAGCTTCTTTAACCTTACGCTTTACGTCATTCTTCTCCGTACATACTAATTTTGCCTCTACTGGTTGGCATAAGTGTCCAGCCTTATTTTCATGTTCCACAAACACTGAATTTCCCAAAAATTTAGTTTTAGTAGGATGATATAAATATTTATGCTGTGACACTCTATTTAAAATATTGGTTTTAGTTTCACCTGAATAAATAGAACCACAATCTTTATGAGGACAAGAAACACTATAAACCACATGCTGAGTTAAGTTAGATTCAATTTTAAATTTTGAATTGTTAATCAATCTATTAGTATTTGGAGGTGAATGAAAAATTACTTGAAAATCTGGAGATAACTTATTAATTAACTGTTTTGGAATAGAATGAATAAATGGTAAAACTATACGAGGTTTTTCAATCTTGTCAGGTTTAAACTGCAAATTATGTAAAAATTTTACAACTCTATTGTTAATAATTGAATGTTTATGTCCAAGTTTGACTAAGTCCTCAATAAAACAAATAAGATTTTCTTTCCTATGTGCCTCAAATTTGCAAAGATGGTGGTTTCTATATAAAAATGAATTCAAAGATGCCAACTTGTGCACTTGGGGAGAGTATGAATGTGGATGAATTAAACCCCTAACTTCAATAGGTTTCACAAACATACGGTAGTCCAAATGATCCTCTGTTCTATGCACAATAATATCTAAATATTTCACTTCCTGTAATGCATCTTCCCAATTTATCGTAAGATTTAAACTGGTAGCCTCATGAATACTACTTTGAATCTCCAAAATGATATTTTCAGGAGCCACAATAAATATATCATCTACATATCTAGTGTAGATAATATCTGGTACAGAGTTAATAAATGTAGGAATAATACTACGTTCAAAATGGTCTAAAACTATACTAGAAAGAATTCCACTAAGAGGAAGTCCCATAGGCCAACCATTCATCATTTGAAAACAAGAATCTTTAAATGTAGCCACTAAATTTTCATCCAGCCAAGTCAAAAATCCAACAATAAAGTCAACTTTATTAGATGGAAAGACTTTATCAAGTAAAGATAACTTGATTATATCTATTGACTGCTTACGATCAATGGACCCATACAATTCCATAACATCCAGTGCTGCCGATTTAAAATTAGAATTAATTTTAGCATCTTTAATAACATCAATAAATTTAAACGATGAATTGACTGTAAACAACCCAAAACCTATAGCATCAATCAACCAACGATTAATCAAAACAGAAGTTTCAAAATAATGTACACTACCAAAATCCATCATTAAACGTAAAGGCCTATCTCGTTTATGTAATTTAACATTTGAAAAAATTCTAGGAAGGGATGATGCAGATGGGTAAACTTTAAAATACTCTAATTTTGTTAATGCTTTCTCTTTTTCTTTACGTAAAACACTAGCAATAAATTTCTCGCGATTAAGCTTACAATTAAATCTTTCAATCTTTTTAAACTTTAACTTATCAATTTGCATAAAAATTTTATCCGCAAATTCCTCCTCTTTCATCAAAACAAACCTGCAACCCTTATCTTCTTTCATGCAAACAATATCATGCTCACACATAAATTGTTTTGTATGCGATATGCACTTATTCCAATTCAAATTATTATTGTTGAGATTTCTATTATTAATAATCTTCACTATATTACCAACACAAACATCTCTAAGGGGATTATTTAATAATGAAGCTTCAACATCCGCAATCAGCTCAATCTTCGGCTTAGCCCATTGACCTCCAATAAATTTAGGACCTTGTTCTAAAACATACTTAACATCCTCCGGAATATTTACACCAGACAGATTCACCAATTGGTAAAACAATATTTTGCTTATATGCAAGAAAGTTAAGTTTTAACTCAAATCTTTTAACAAGCATATCCTCATTCTTCTTAAATTTGTTCAAAATAAATTGTGGAATAATACCACGTACAGAAATAATAGACCACCTTCTTTTTTCCCTACATAATGCCCTCTTACAACCTTTAATAATAGATACGAGCAGTTGGTGCTGCAATTGCATCTTGATTTTATCAAAATTATAAATAGATCTATCAATTTTAACTCTGCAACAGTTCGGGATTATCTTGAATTCTTCACACTTTTTCAAAAACATAATACGTTGTTGAAACATATTAATTGACAAACCGATACACAATACTTGCTTATAATATGTAAAATCCATAATGAAAAGAATGTATGTATATACTTCAACAAAAATCAATAAATTAAAAATTAACTGTGATAAAACACAGTTGTTGAAGCTTTAAATATAAAATTATAACAATAAAGCTGAGCACTTTCAGGGGACTTAAGCCTCCATAGTCATAGCTCAATACAAAACAAATACAAAATATAAACACTTATTCACAAGCAAAATGTGTATCTCAAATAAGATGTAAACTAACTCTAAATAAATAAATAAAATACAATATAAATAAATAAATATTATAAAGTCCATATTTTAAAAATATTAAAACAAGAATCCTTTCTATTAATAGCATTAGGATTACTAGCTATAAAACAAGCTTCTTTAACCTTACACTTTACGTCATTCTTCTCCGTACATACTAATTTTGTCTCTACTGGTTGACATAAGTGTCCAGCCTTATTTTCATGTTCCACAAACACTGAATTTCCCAAAAATTTAGTTTTAGTACGATGATATAAATATTTATGCTGTGACACTCTATTTAAAATATTAGTTTTAGTTTCACCATAATAAATAAAACCACAATCTTCATGAGGACAAGAAACACTATAAACCACATGCTGAGTTAAGTTTCAATTTTAAATTTTGAATTGTTAATCAATCTATTAGTATTTGCAGGTGAATGAAAAATTACTTGAAAATCTGGAGATAACTTATTAATTAACTGTTTTGCAATAGAATGAATAAATGGTAAAACTATATGAGGTTTTTCAATCTTGTCAGGTTTAAACTGCAAATTATGTAAAAAAATTTACAACTCTATTGTTAATAATTGAACGTTTATGTCCAAGTTTGACTAAGTCCTCAATAAAACAAATAAGGTTTTCTTTCCTATGTGCCTGAAATTTGCAAAGATGGTGGTTTCTATATAAAAATGAATTCAATGATGCCAACTTGTGCACTTGGGGAGAGTATGAATGTGGATGAATTAAACCCCTAACTTCAATAGGTTTCACAAACATACAATATTCCAAATGATCCTCTGTTCTATGCACAATAATATTTAAATATTTCACTTCCTGTAATGCATCTTCCCAATTTATCGTAAGATTTAAACTGGTAGCCTCATGAATACTACTTTGAATCTCCAAAATGATATTTTCCAGGAGCCACAATAAATATATCATCTACATATCTAGTGTAGATAATATCTGGTACAGAGTTAATAAATGTAGGAATAATACTACATTCAAAATGGTCTAAAACTATACTAGAAAGAATTCCACTAAGAGGAAGTCCCATAGGCCAACCATTCATCATTTGAAAACAAGAATCTTTAAATGTAGCCACTAAATTTTCATCCAGCCAAGTCAAAAATCCAACAATAAAGTCAACTTTATTAGATGGAAAGACTTTATCAAGTAAAGATAACTTGACTATATCTATTGACTGCTTACGATCAATGGACCCATACAATTCCATAACATCCAGCGCTGCCGATTTAAAATTAGAATTAATTTTAGCATCTTTAATAACATCAATAAATTTAAATGATGAATTGACTGTAAACAACCCAAAACCTATAGCATCAATCAACCAACGATTAATCAAAACAGAATGACTATGTAGCTTTTAAGTGTGATAAACTCATAAAAGAAAAACTCATCTTTGTTAAAAGTTATTAAAGGTCTCATAATCTTCTTTAATTTTGCAGTTAGACATTGATATTGTGAGGTATTTTATTTAATGTAAAATGTATGTCATCTTAATCTTAGAAGCTTGATCACTCCAAAGTATTGTATATGACTAAACATGTATTTATTTGTTTTAGTTTTGAAAACCACAAAAAGCACGCCAGGTAATTATAATATACGAAATTAACATTTATTATTTACCACCTTCATTTCCTAAATAAATATTTTATTATACATGAATATCCCATATTTTAATTACACAATCATTATATACAAAGCAGAACTATATTATCATCAAATACTGTACAAGACAATTATAACTACCTTCCTCTTTTAGTCATTTCAGTATTTTAATCTGAATAGCATTTTGTTCTTTTAAATTACATCCTTCAAAATATGAGCCCTATAAGATATTCCATTAACAATGTCTCTTGTAAACTAATACAGCATTTTAAATTTTCTCCAAAAAAGAATTTAAATTTATTTTAAAATAATAATAATGTGACTTCAAAGATATCATTTCCAATTAAAAATATGATGCTCTTAAATAGCCCTAATTAAATAATTACAATTTATATTTATAAATAATTAATTTAAAATGTTCTTCTTTATATTTTACACATGATTTATGTCATTTGATATGAATTTGTGATAAAAATAATTCTGAGTAGAAAGCCATTACTCTAAAATTTACATTAAAACGATTGTTTATTTAAATAACAATGATAATAAATAATAAACATTTAAATATTATGTAACATAATTAACAATAAAACACATAGAACAGTATTAAAATATCTGTACAATTGTTTGCATTTGTGAAATCAATACCTTAAATACCAACATTTATTTTAAATTTAATCTTCAGATTAAGCAAGTATTATATTAATTAAATATTAAATTTGTTACCCTCAACATGTACAATTTCTTTTATATTTAAAACAAACTACATATTTTATGGCCTTTCAAGTATATTCTCATCTGGTATAATTTTATTTTTGTGCGAAATAAAGACTATTCTACAAAGAAATGTATGACATTTTGAACAGTAAGAGAATTTTATAAATGCTACATTTTAAAAAAATCATATTTATTGCTATGAAATAATTTTAATAATTGAAAAAGTTTATATCATCTATTTTTTTTATTTATTAATTTTATGTGGGTGAATGCCGAAATGATATAATATCAGTTCATTAGTATAAAATTATATTTCAATACAGGTAGAACTCAAATTTTAATTTTATGCAGATTAAAGAGCATACTACTAATGAACGACTTACATTTAGTCTGTATGTCTAATTATTTAATGTTTATTAATATAGGGTATATGAACACAGACTTTCACACCACCCACCTCTCTCCACTCTATCTATTTATCTTTTCAGCATATATGTGTTTAGGTGTATCAGTGTTATTAGATAGAGTGGAGAGAGGTGGGTGATGTGAAAGTCTGTGCTCATATACCCTATATTACATATATATAGCCACAGGTATATATAACAAGCCTGTGTTTCAGTTGTTTAATGTTTATTAAAATAATATAAAATTATTAAAACGGTGTCATTAATTGCTAATGTTTGCAAGAAGTTAATTTCTCACATTGATGTGTATTGAAAGTGACAACATTTAAATAATTTTATTATGTTTGCATTAAATTTAGAGAAGGAAATATAAATTTCAATATATTGATTCCAACCAGTTAAATATATTTCTTTTGCAAGAATTTCATTATATTAATTTTTTCATATGCTCAGTCTATGTTCCAAAGTTATTAATTTAAATTGTCCCTAACTTATCATGCTTAAATTTCCAGAATATCTTTAGTAAATTATAAAATATACTTTTGATATAAATGCTAAGTTTATTTATATATTATTTTACATGAAATGTGCAATGCACATTATATTTGTTATTCTGTTCATTAAATTTGCAATCATTAAGTCTGACTTGCTATATTTAAGTATTTTACTTCTTTATATTTTGTGAATTGCTGTGTGTGTTAATAACATTCATAATGTTATTTCAATATACAGAAACATCTGCAGGATAGTCAAAAACTCTTTATCAACTGTATTCAGTATAATGGTGAATATCAAGATGAATTATATTTTTATTTTATTTTTGGTAATGTGTATAATTATTAATTTTAAATATGTATTCTATTTTATATATCATGTACTTATTTTTATGCATTTTAGTATAATTTTATGGATGACTCAACAAATATTTTGTATTATGTTTTCAGATTATTGTCAGCATTATAATACATTAAATGCATTATCCTTATCCCTTTATGAAGTTATTTTTGAATGTGTTTTAAGTGCTGAAAATGTTTAGAACTTGGAGTATATTATTTATTGTTTTATTATTATACCACAATTTTTATATTTGCCTATATTTTGCTATGTTTATTATGTTATAAGTTTTACACCTCACTTGGTTATTGTTGTTTTAAAAAGGTAAAAAACATAACCTCTCTCTTATTGTTTGCCAGCGAGTTTAAAGAAATAAAAACATTTATCGCTTTTTTATGATTTATGATATTGCCAGTGTAATATGTTTTTGTTTTTCTGATATCAAGCAAGTAATGCTTTATTTAGGCAAATCCATGCTCTCTCTCCTGATGGTTTATTTTCATTATTTCTAACTAATAACAAAGTCCTAGTTCATTGTTGCCCTCATGAATAAGTGATTTCTTTAAGTTTATGTCATCAATCTATTTTGCCTTTACTTTTGAAACCATTAATGTAAATTTATTTAGTGATATTTTTGCCTAAAGCCATGGGTACTGAACCAGCATGAATTTATTTTGGCATTTGATATTTTAGGATACTATGGAATGTCATCCTTACTCATTGCTCATCTTGTTATATATATATATATATATATATATATATATATATATATATATATATATATGTGTGTGTGTGTGTGTGTGTGTGTGTGTGTGTAATCGCTTTATATATATATATTGAAGCAATGGATCTGAAGTCCGATCCATGCTTCACAGCCTTCTATAGACTTGGTTAGTATTATAGACCTAAATTAAGTTTATAGTCCAATATCAGCAGGGTTTTGCATTAAAGCTAAAATTAATTACGTTTATATAATTTGTATTGCATTTAAATATTTTGTTAAATAAATTCCATTCTAAGATTAGATTTCTGTTAATAAAAATTACTTGTAAAATCTATTAGTCAAACATATATATACGACAAGCGTATATATATATGAGTTAATGCAAAATTCTGCTGAAATAAAATGATTATTTATTAAAAGAATTAAGAATGTACTTTTCTTTTTAAATCTTGTTAAAATATTTAGTATGATTTGATTTTGAGATAAGCCCACCAACATTTTCTAAAAGAATGTATATTTTTAATTAGTGAACCCATTCAAGTCAAATTAAAGATGGCCTTCTCTTTCTTTTTTAATTAATAAAATTCAAAGTTTAAAGAAAGAAATTTAGAATAAACAAGTAAGTTATTTTTTTTCGAAAGTGTTGTTTGCAAACAAAGGAATGAGGAGGGACTTATCAAGATCTAAGATCATACAAACAATAGAGGGTAGCTTGCAAAAAATGTATAAATAGAAGAGTGAACAAAAGACTAGGTTATTCAAAGTTTTCTTGCTGGTTATTCAGAGATTTCTTGCTGGCATTCAGATTTCTCTTTGGAGAACTCTTTCAGATTTTGCTTTTGCTTGTTGAGATTTTTATTCCAAAAAGTTATACAACTGTCATCTTCAAAATCATGGAGAAGTTTGAACATGCTCAAGCTAAAAGTCATATGAATTTGATGGATTCTACTATGCTTGGCTAGGCAAATAAATAGCTTTGCCTATCGCTGAGGTTCCTAAATACCATCCAAAATGCTGTAGTATCCACCTAATAGTGATCGGAACTCTATGCTGTGTCTGTAGGATTTTTTGTGAAACCATGCTACATATTTCCATTTTCATTGTCCAGACAAATACCTATTGATGGACGGATCAAGCTACGCTCGTCGATGGAACATGACCAAGGAACCAGGATGATAATAGTATCTCTTTTCCATTGAACTATTTACTTTCTACTTTTTTTTGTTCATACCCTTTTTTAAGTGCTTCACTGAATTATATTATAAATTGTTGTATTTAATTATATTTGTAATGTAACCATTTTATTAGACTAGTCTTAAATATATATATATATATATATATATATATATATATATGTGTGATATCTATATATATATATATATATATATATATATATATGTGTGATCATCTATCTATATTTAACCTTTTTTCCTTCGCTATTCTTCATTACTAACATGTGTAAATATTTTGTATTCTATTGTGGTTAAGTTTCAAAGTTAATTTTTTTAATTTAAAATCTCTTTCCAATTTTGTTTATGTTTCTAAATTCCAATTTTTATTATATTTGTAAAATTCAATGCGAGTAAGTTTCCTTTTGTTTGCCAACTTGATCTCCTCGATAACGCTTCTTTTGTCCACCATTAGCTTATTAAGTATATCTGATTTAGCTATATATGTCTTAAATAATTTTTAAACTGTCTGTTTTTAGCGCAAAGCAATTAGAAAATGCTTTGCGAATGATTTCTATTATTGTACTTTATCGAGGAGATTTGGGTTGACAATTTTAATAAAATTGGGAAGAAAAGATTTAGACCACAAACATATTAATCTGTTTTTATTGTCTAATTAGTTTGTTTCATTAATTTAGGGGAATAGCAGAGGCCATTAAGTCATTATTAATATTTTAAAGCCACTAATTAAACATATTATTTAACTATAAAAAAGCTTCAGTTTTCTAATTTTATTTTAATGTTTTATTGTTATTTTTCCAATGATTCAGGCATGCAAAACACATGTTTCTTAGTACTTTTATTGCACATTTAACTATTTAGCTCCATAGGTGTTTCCGTCCATGTCTCTACCTCTGTTGCTAAGCTTTATGGACGGTGAGAAAATAATTTATGTGTGTCTCAGATAATGTTATTTGTTCATAATTAGCCTCGAGAATAGGCAAATAGGGCAGAGGTCATAGTATTCTTGATTTAATATCTTGCGTATGGATGGCCTCGAGGTACTTTCACCTAGTATTTGAACTGGGTTAAACCAACATACATCATCTGACTGTCACAATATATATAAATATCATATATCTCTCTTTAAGTGATTATATATATATATATATATATATAATCACTTAAAGAGAGCTAATGATATTTTATTGCTGGTTGGTTCTTGGCAGACCAATTAACAAATTTTTACTTTTATTTATCAAATGCCTTTTAGCCACATCAAAACGAATTTATGTTTAATTGGATCGCAATTACCTACTAAATTGAAATGTTCAAATATTTCTTTAATTTAAAATGTATTTAATGTACTTAATGAGTATTTAAAGTATGTAATTGCGAATTCAAGAAGTATAACCTGGTTGTATAAACAAAACTCAACTTATTTTGTATTGCCAATAACTCAATTTCTTAATAAATTCCTGTAATATTATTATTTTAAATTAGCTTGGTTTGTCATTACACCGAATCTCTAATATTAATTACCCTAGTTATTTATAATATTTCTTTGATTTAAATTCAATTCTTTGTAATATTGTCATAAAGGATTATAATTGTTACGGTTCAAATTATTAGTAGTCAATATCAAATCACATCTGTACCATTCTGCAATCGTCAGAATTCATCAAATCATGAATTTCTTACATAAACCCTTTATTATTTTGAGACTCTTTGTGAACCATGACCTCCAGCTTGGACGGAATAAAACCAAGGATTGCTAGTGTCATCACAAATGTTATCCATTAGTCAGAGAAACAATAGTTCAGGCAAATAGGTTAGGATTCACCATTCCCCTGACATATGTATCTTGTGTATGGTTGGATTCAAGGTACTTTTGCTTGGATTATTGGTCTTGCTGAATGAATACACAATTTTGACCTGCACAATATATATATATATATATATATATATGTGTGTGTGTGTGTGTGTGTATTGTTTTTAATTCACAAAACTTATTGGGAGGTAGTTAATTTTATTAAAATTACAAATATTTTAAAAATAAATTATGATTATTTATTATTATATATGTATAAAACAAATGAACAACACTAATGATTATATAGTTTTTCAGAGGGACGAATTCTCAAAAACCCATCTTTTTTAAAACTAATTAAATGACTCATAATATTTTTCTGGTTTGCAGTTAGATAATAATATTGTGAGACATTTCATTCAATTTTAAATAGATGTCATCTTAGAAAGTCCATCGCTCCAAAATAACATATACGACTATACATGTATGAATTTGTCATTTCAGAGTTCACAAGCACAACAGACAAGCCAGGTAATGTTTTTTTTAATATTAGAAATATGCAAAAAAACATGTATATATAGAAATTTCTATGGAATAATCCATTGTAGACCATTTCCCAATCAGAGTGGTTGATATGTTAACTAACGTATTTAGTAATAAGAAAACATTGTAGAAATAAATACTATTACATAAATGTATAGTATAAATTAGAAATATGTCCTGCTTATTATATGAATATTTTCTAAGATCTGAAATTATTACAAAAATTAATTGTTTTGAGTAGTAGCCTAGAAATGGTGCCACTAAGATCCAGGTTCAAAGTATATCCTTTTATGGCTGATGTCTAATTAACTTCCTGAAGAAGCAATGCAAATTACATGAGATATTGCACAACTAACACTACTGAATGGAATGTATAAATACAAAATTATACACAATTGCATCTCATTTACAATAGTGGCTTATTTTATCACAACAATATTTGATACTGTGAACATCATATAATAACAAGAAAATAATAGCATATAAAATAATAATATATCTTTTAATAAGGCATTTGATATCCAGCTGTAATGGTTAAAACATTTCAGTTTATTAAAATTTATGTAGACTTAAAAACAATATCTCCATTCTCCACATGACTGACTATTAATATGCTATCCATACATATGATTATGTTAAATTGAAATCGTTAGCTATTTATAATCATAAAAACTTTCTTCCTTAAATAATGTGATGAATAGGTTAATCATGATTAACCTATATAATATAATTCTTTAGTGAGTTTCTATTGTTTTTTTTTATTTTTTTGTAGTTGATTTTTTTGTCTGTTGGGTGTTTTTGTTCTTAATACACCATCTTCTTTTAGGAAAACGGTGCTTGTAAAGATCTATTTGTAGAGTGTTTTTCTAATTTTTATAAATTTTCAGTTCATAAAACGCTTGACTTTTATTGAACATATTTATTTGAAATATGAACTTACCAGTTTACAAAATCCATAAAATGTTCTTTTGTAAATGCAAAGGATTAAGTGTTATTTTAGAAATGTGAAGGTTATAATGTCACATTTATAAATCCAAAATTCTGTAACTATCACATTTGCATTTTTTCAAGTCCACATTTAAAATTTGTTAAATTATAAATTTGAAATCTCACTTTTAAAAGAGTAACTTTGTCATTTATTACTGTTTATAATTCATACAATATATTTTGAGAAAACAAATTCTTGAATTGTATAAGTTATGCCTATTTCTTACCTTTTTCGCCGCCGAGACCCTCGCCGACACCTAAAATCCTCTAACTTGCGTTTTATCGTAAAATTGAAATACGTTTAATTGTTTTTAAAAGTTCGAGGTGACTCTCCTTTATTTTAGAAGTAAAAAATAAAAAAACGCATTTAAAACCTAAACAAAGAAGGAACATTATTTGTGATTGGTTCTTAGCATGCTCTCAGCCGAAAAAGACATTCTGATTGGCTGGAAAGAACAAAGAAACTGCCTGATCAAAGAAAATAAAGAAAAACGCTGAGATTTTCATTTCGAATACGATTTAAATTATTATTAAATAATATTTATGGAAATTAAACATAATTTTCAGAGAGAATAATAAAAAAAAAAATTATTTTGAAAAATATTGAAGATTTAAGTAAATATATTGAAGATGTAGTAAAAGAAATATTTACTTTTCATAAGAAAAGTCATTTTTGTTGATTAAAAAAAGTTTACAGTTTCAACAATTCTTTTATTGTTTGATAACCATTATACATACTTTAATTTGAATCCTTCTTATTTAAAAGTTATAGGTAATGCCAGAAAAATGAAAGAGCTATGTAAACAAAGTGCATTTAAAATTTAATTTCAAACCATTCTTACTTTTTGTATTGGATTATCACAAAACAGGATAGCATGCTTAAGGGCTCATTATGTTAGATGTATGGTGTGAGCTGCCTTAGCCTATCATTTAATCAAAAACTGTTTCTAAACTATTGATAACCATTCCATATATTTAAAAGTAATGTGACAACTATATCTCTAACAAATGTTTGTTTTGAAATTCTATATTCCTAGATAGTCCATTTTTAAAAATATCCAAGGAGCTTCTTAACAGCAACTGGAGAACTGAATAACTGCAATTAGAACATTGGCTTTATAACTCCATAACCTAGTTGAATTTTAAATTTTAAGCCTAAACACACAATTACTGCAATTGAATCCCTCTGTAAAAAATATCAAACTAATTAATAATGTAGCTTGGACTACATGTGTTTTTATATGTGCTAATATAAATAATTATATATCTCAAGGTTATAGATATTTTTTTGCTTGTGCAGGTGTGGTGTTGTTTAAACACTTACTTGATTACAGAAGTGATTAGCACAATGTAACTAGCACTTTGGGGGGGGGGGATTTCACACATATAATATCATTCATTGAACAAATGATTACAGAAATACTTACTAAAGTAATGTGTCATTTCATTTGTTCTTTTTTTTTTGCAAAATTTCTTATTTAATTATTTAACTAACTATTTTCTAGTTATTAAAAATATTGTGTTGTATTATTATAAATGCACACACATCACAGTAAGATAAATAAATCTTAACAAACAGGATACATTTAGCATTATAACAGCTTAGTTATTTTTATATATGTAGACTAGAGTACGACGTTACAATATATCTATATATAGCAATGATACATTTAAACCGATCACACAATATTTACCACCAACAATCGTCAAAAGCATATTAATTACATATTAATAATTATTTGTAAAATTGTCAGTTAAAATTATATTCTTGACAATACAGATTAAACGCAAGCAAGCAAAAATCTTGAAAAACAAAAGAAAGAAATCATTAATGTTGATTTTTTTGTATGTGTTTATTAATGCAGCATAAAATTCTACAAAGATCAAAATGATTTCGACAATTAAAATAAAAGAGCAAACTTGAAATTCATGCATCAATAAATCAAACATAAGACAATAACTTAGATCTTTTAAAAAAAACGAAGGCAAATAAATGACATAATCAAAAAAAAAATACTTTTTAATTTTCCAAAATTAATTTATTCATCATATTAATTATCTTCAACATTAGAGCTCATAAGCCACTACAATTGCAACATGAGAATGTTGATTAAAAAAACCTATCACCAATTCCATAAAGCTTATATTTTAATCCAAATTATAAACTAGGAAAGAACAAATCATGCATGACTAGGAAGTGAGAAAACATTATTGGGATGGAGCTACTATTCTTGCAACCAAACGTTTCTGATATGATTATCATTTAAATTAACATCTATGATGACCATGCTAGAAAAAGGATCTTTATAAAATGCTCTACAGTCAAGTAAAGAAATTAACTCAGTACAGGAAAGATAGTTTACAAAAGGAGTCAACGCAGCAAACATCCAAATGGCAACTGAATGCCATCAGATAAACTACCATTCTCTTAATGCAATAGAGCTTTCCTAAAGGCAAATATACTAGGATGTTCTCCAATATAAACTATAATATTTAGAACTGGCTAAACTACACTGCATTAATATCCCACGTTATGTTTCTATATTTTTTATTATTATTATTTTACTAGTTAAATTGATTTTTTTTCTTTTGAAACATAGAAAGTCAGTTTATTCAAGCATCAATTAATCTATAGAAAAGAAGAGTCATCAAATATCACATTAATCTTTCATTTAATAATAAAATATAGGTGCAGACTCCCGAGCTTGCTTGCTAATAAACCCAGTAATCTACTAACTTGAAAGGTGAGACTTTATTTTTATATAATATTTAAGTGCTCACACTTTGACAATTGCTATATTGGATGTTCATATTTGTGTACAATTAACTTAATTATTAATTATTTCTTATTTGGAATGCATGACTAAACCATTGAATGATTGGTCTGGTTATCATTGATGTATATGACACCAGAATAAGAGGAGGCTCCAAATATAAAAGCAACTTTCAACAAATTGTAAAATATAGGTAGATGGATTGGAAATTAATGATCAAATGATGACAGAAAGTTAATTAGCACATAGTCAATTGTTATACTTTTTAAATTGTATTTGATGTAAATTTAAAATTGTTAAGTTGGAATGGGAATGACTATCCTTCGTAGGGGTCAAAAGTATGGGTTAGTAAATAGTTAATAAATACAAACAAAGGACGATCATGCCTATACAATTATTAAATTAAGTAAACATATTATTTTTGTTATAAAACAATTATTAATGGATACCATTATCAAAATTAATTTGTTAAATATTAAATTTAATTGGTTGTTTGTCATTTTATTTGTCTATTTTCCAATTAATCACACAATAGAAATATTCAATGCACATGACAGACACAAAATAACCATATCTCAAAATGGAGTACATGTACATTCTCCTTGAGTTTGAACTCTGTGACATAATGAGGATCAAGAAGAGGTGAAGTAAGGAAAGTTATGCAAATGTGACTTCTATCCCACTCAATCATTAATAATCATGGGACCACTTCATAAAACTTAGATAAATCTTCAAATAACTTTCATTCCTTATTATATTTGATGCCCTACCTTGAAGACCAAATGTGCAACCATAGTAAAAATACCTCTCATAGAGAAAAAGACTGTCCCATTACATATACCACCCATATCTGCAGGCATATTAAATAAAAGATTAGGAGTATATTGTGTACTATTATATATGATGACCAATCATAGGACATTGAATCTCAATCCATCTGTTACAAAATTAAATGAGGAAAACTGACTTCTCAAATGCTCCTTGTATTTGGGTGGCAAAACTGTACCATATGTAATGGTAAATACTGCATCAATAAAATTAAATGTCTTAATTCCGACTAACTAATCTTATAAACGTTAAAACGTCTTTTATATTTAAGACTCGTCTAGTATATATGTGGGTGTTTCAAATAAATATACATAGAAACCAAAGGGCATTTTTTTATTGATTTCAAAATATATTTATAATAAATAAACAATAATCTTGAGGTTTTTTAATGCAATCATCATCATTTTTTTATATTACAATGTTATAATATCTAATGTCTATTTAATATGGTTTGGCAAACGAAATTATTAGTCTATGTGTGTTTAATGTCTCAGGATAAATATCAAAATGCCGTAAGGAATCTAATATGTGTGACCATAGATCAGTGATAAGTGTCAACCTTATAAAAGAAAATATAAAGAAGTAAATTACAAAAAAATTATATATATATGTTGTTAACATTTCTATCTTTTTTTACATAAAAAACAAAATTGCTATGCAATACGAGGACTTCATCATCTCTCGAAAAAATAACTGTCATGAAAAATTCACTAATCTGTTATATATATATATATGACAATGCTAAGAATAAGTAAGCCGCTACTTAAATTATTCACTTAACAAATTCAATTAACCAATACCTTACTTCTAATACTTGTATCCCTAATGACTCACTAAATAGCAACACATTTTCTTTTGTCTTGAAACAACCATGTATTTAGAAGATTTCAAATTTATAATGATCATAAATTTTAATAGTTAATATATAAATCCTTGATAAGAATTAGATTATAATTAAAAACAATCAATTTAAAACAAAACTGAAATAGTCAACTCACTATAAATAAAATAAAAAAAACAATATTAGTAGATCAATTCAGCTTTCATTCTGTAATGAAATATTTTCAAATTGTTTATTTTTACAGTCGCATGCCCAACTATTTTACAGCAACTCCATTCATTGGACATTATTTACATTACATTGCAATAAATATAATTATTAAAATAAATACACTTATATATAAATATAAATTCTAACTTCAACTTTAGGCAAATAGATAGTTGATTGAAAATAACTCTGAAACCAAACAAAGATTGCTTGTGTGTTTACCTAATGATAGTAATAATAAGATGATGTATACCTGGGCGCGAAATTGTAACTACGAAATCGCTATGCCCACCAAAGATCATCATCCACACCTATTATTATAGGATGCAATGAAGAAAGCGATCAAATTACCTCAAAAAAAAATATAATGTTGATACATCCGATTTAATTTATTATGGTCTTAATTTTAACTTAATAACAATTATGTAAATACTCTCGTGATAAGTTATTACTGCAAACAAAATAATACACACAACTTTCTTCCACAACCTCATATAGATATACGATCTCGAGTGATAATTACAAGAATGTTGTGTATTTCTAATATATAATTGACTAGAAATAAATTAGTAATCGATGCGGAGAACTCATAACTTATGTTTATAATATGTACTATAATATTATTATTTAATTCAAAGTAGAATAAAAGAAATGTTATAAATCCTTCCATTTAACCCAACTACGATTATTTTCATTCTCAGCATTTGTCACTTTTAATAATCACAATTATATAACACTAAATGTCAATGTTATGTTTTCTTTTATATGTTTTTAGCTGACAACTTTTAATCTTATTTCATTAAACACCCATATATGCCTTCCAACTAAATATAGATTCATTATTATAATAGTATTTCCCGATTTTAATACTCGCACTACTTGACTTCCAAGCTCGCTCTCTTAGATTTAACAATCTAAGTACTAAAATTTTTCAATGTCTTGATTTGCTAATGAGGTGCATTTATTAATGATTGCAGTGCAATGGATATGATCCCAAAAACTTGCTAAATTAAACTTTAATGTGAGTTTACCAGTGGGAATCATATTAAATACCAATAGCAGAAAAGGGATCTTATGTCTGCTCCTAATATTCATAACATTGCATAGAACCAAATAATTAAATTTAACATATCTGAATTGAATAACTGAAACACAGGCTTACTCTATACCTGTGTGATTATTTTTTCTAATTTTATTTTATTTTGTATCATCTGTTTGCCCAATTTAACTAGTACTTTTAAATCTATTACATTTTATGAGTTTGGTATATTCTTTATCCCCACAAAATGATCGTTTCTCGCTATATATATAAACCGGTCTGGGGATGGGGACAATCCAAGATAAAAATGATTTGAATGCCTTCTCTTGTAGTAGCATTTATCATAAATAATAAAAAAAAAAAAGCTTGTTTAGAGTTATTAGCACGCTCTTAATTATATATATATATATATAAAACCTTTCTTGGTTGATATTTTACAAAGGTGAATTATGAAAGTCAATCATGGAAGTAAACTATGGAAGTAAACCATTAAAATCAGTCATGGAAATCGATCCTGGAAACCAATCATGGAAATCAACCGTGGAAATCCTTCATGCAAATCAATCAACATAAGACAATTCATAAATTAAATGTGATCTGGCATTAACACATTTTATTTATACCATGTTTATAAAATTGGTTATGGTAATATATAGAATGCACCTTTTATAAGGCAGAAAGGGTTCTAGATATAAATTCTGGATATAAATACTGGATATAGATGCTATATATAGTTTCTGGATATAGATGCTGGATATAGGTTCTAGATATTTTAAATATTAAAACACAAGACACATGTAAATGTATAACAATAACAAATATTTATTATACTTAAACAAGAAAGAAACACACAAACACACACACACACACACATATATATATATTCTGACCTAACCTTGCACATCTTCACTTCCAGATAGTATATGATATAAAATAAAACGGGTTCTAGCTCAGTTAATAATTAATAAATAAAATATTCAGCATTAAAATTAAAATGTTTCACTAGCTCAAATTTAAAATACGAATAAGGTTCAGTTTTTAAAAATAAATTAAATAAATATTTAATATTTTTATGAGACTTGAAGTGAAAATACAGGTGACAAGAGATTACATTGAGCAAATATCCCACAGAATACTACCTCAATGGCATAAGAACACTACCCCCCCCCCGCTTATTACTATTTCAAATAACAAACTCATAGTATGCTTACGACTTTAATAACTTCTACTCACTAAGATTCGTAATAATCTAGCTCAAATAAAATAATATCAGGTTCATAAAGTTTATTCTAAGTTAATTTAAAAATACGGTAGTAAAATATGAGAAGGGATTTTATGTCATAATCTACTACACTTAAACTAATAATAATAAATAATAATAATATTCTTCATTGTTTAACTACTACTGGATATCTTTTCTTTTATTATAATTTTATTACCATAATAAAATAATAAAATAATTTTATACAATCTTTTATCTTCATGTAATAATATAATTAATATGTGGTAGCATATGATAATCTGATAGACAAAGGATGTGTGGCAACTGATAGCATATAATTCACTATACTATTGTGATAACTTAGTTATGACCAATAAAACAATGTAAAAATTATAATTATTTAATTAAAAGAATACCAATAAATATTTAAATTCTTAAATAATTCTCTATTTATCTTTTTGTGCAAAATTATATATTTGTTTCAATTGTTATGAATATATCGTGATTCCATGCAGTGAAGTGGTGAAATAAACAATCCAGACACAAAATTTTGAAAAACAAATTTTAACAAAATTTATTAACAACAACAAATAAAATAAACAATTTATGTACACTATTTACAATGAATATCCTTATTTTATTCTTACATTTTTATCTACTAAGTTATATAAAAATTGGTTTCTCATTATGGTTAACTTATTATAAATATATTTACTTATTAGCAGTATATTTCATCATTAATATTATTAAACTATCTTATTTTTAAAAGAAATATTCATAGGAAAACATTCTACAGAAAAACAAAATTAACTTTATAATGAGTATGGATTTGTCAAAATATTAAAAAATTTCATCTTGCAAAGTCAAAGATGTTACATAAAATATTCATCCAAAATTCAGTACTAGATTTTAGTGTTTTATCACATGATGATTACTAATCACAACATATTCTTATTTAGCCTTACTTTAGTATGATATAAGTGTAATAATCAATATATTCCTGTTATTCAATAAACAAAAAAAATATATACTATGCATATTGTTTATATAATTTACATTGTACTATTGGATTTTAAAAATATGCAATACTTATTTTTCTCTTAAAAATAACAATACAGCATTTAAAAATAATTAACATTTTAAAGAAAATATCTTGTTTAGATACGCTATTCCAAAAATTTATATTTCATTTCCGAAATAAATTCAAAAATATATTCTATGATTCTTTCCTCTCCTTTAGGCTTCATTGGACCTTCAATTTTAAATTATAAAATTATGTTCCTTATAAGCAAATAAACCAATCTTATACAAAACGATAGCATAACCTAAGTTCTAAATTATTTATTATTTCTTTTAAAAATATCTTACTAAAACGATGCAGTTACATGAAATAAAGATAGTAAAACAGATGTATAGGATTTAAAGAAGAAAGCTAGAGTATCACTCATAACATATCTCAAAAATCATGGCACTGTGCATTACAAGAAAGAGGTATGACCTTTACCTGTCTAATAACCTCTAATACATGAACGATGTTAAAGCTATTTCTTCAGCTTTATAAGAACATCAAATATTTAAAGAAATATAAAACACTGTTCAAATAAAATGTGTACCATTCATAGGGCTTTGTTAACTATGCTGATATCCACATAAAGACTAAATATTATTCACATTCCTTATCATATCCTATTTCATAAAAACATCATCTTGGTTTCCTGTTCACTAAGTACTTCCAAGCCACTATCTCAACATTATTTCTCAAGATTTTACACATCTTACATCGATAAATAACTATCTGCATTTACAAAACAATAAATAAAATTCACTGATAATTTTAAAACAATTTCACTGTTCCACAAGAAAAGTTTGTCCACTTCATCATTCTGTATGCTTAATCATATATAATCTAATCAGACAATATTTGAATATCCTAACATGAAAATTTTAAAAGAATCACATAACTGTTTGTTATTATATTGGATTATATCATTAATATAAAAAAAATCATCATTTGCATATTTTCAAATCAATCCTATCTCATAATGTTTTTTAAAATGTTGTATGAAATGCGTTACATATAATTAAAAAAAAACTTTTACACTTCATTCTTATTATTCATAGATGATCTAAAAAAAACAAAAAAAAAATATACATTATAAATTATTAATAGTCATTACTATTACCAAAATAATTTTTATCAGGTCATCAAATTCAGTACACTTCTTCATCCACTAGATACCGATCATTGCAAACATAAAGAAATATACATTCATACACTTTATTTTAAAATATATTCTTATCTAAATTATTAGATTATTCCATTATAAAATTTATATATCATCAACAAATTAATGTTTTATGTTTTCCTAATCTTATAAAAAAAATTAGATTTAAACTAGGTTAACAAAATAAAAGGAATCAAAACTATAATTACATATTTTCTTGACAATAGTTCCTGATAAGTCCAAAATGTTTATTATTTTCTCTAGAGTTTTAAAATGTTCTCCTCCAAGCACATTAAAGTTTAAAAATAAAAATAAATATTAATCCATTTAGTAAAATTTATAGAAAATAATCCTTGGTTTTAGTATTTAGGATGATAATTATTAAATCATAATATTAATTAATCCCATGAAATTTCTTCAATATTCTCTGCCAATATTCTCTGCGATCCGATGCATCACTCCATCTAATTTAGCTTTAAAAATATTCGGTAAACTTTTTTACAATATTTCCATGGATCCATCTTTTATTCAACTATGAGTTCACTTTTTTTTTATATAAGTTTCCTTCTTAATACATTTAAACTTTCGTTTGGTATTTTTTATATATCACTTTTTTAAAAAAAAAAAAAAACTTCAAGTATTTTTAAACAAATGTTTTCTAAATACATTTTAAACAATTCTAAGACTGGAGGTTTTAATATAAAAAAAAATGCTTCAGTAACATATTCTCCTGGTTTTTTCTTTAACTCTTGAAAATATTTTTTTTTTAAAAAAATGTTACCTTTAGAAAGGATATAACATTTTACTCCTTTTGATATAATATTATATAGAACGATTCATAAGATATAATTGCCTTATTACTATTTTAAAAAAATAAATCTTGGATAAACTTATCTAAATAATAATGTGTCTCCATTTTTTTATTTTAAAGGGAAAATAACTTTCCACTGTATAAGTATAATGTCTGTACTATGATTTTTATGCACTAGAATAGTTCTCTGGTGAAGCATTAATAAAGTTGTATCAAAATATTCCAAAAACTTTTTTATATTATTAGAATTTATATCCAATTTATTCTACAGTATATCCATCTTTTCATTGCGAAGTTTAGGTCAAATTTCAGATAAAATAATCCTGGCAAGTAACTTTTAAAAATTAGAAAATCATTTTCAAAAATTTCCCAAATATATTTTATTTAAACTCTTTTGCAAAATACTTTTTAAAAATATCAATTAGCTTTTTGCAAATAAAACTATAAGAAAGTACTAAAAAAAATTGACTAAAATAAAAATTCTAAAGTACTATCTCTTCGATAGCTACTAATATACCTTTCTCTGGTTTCAATCCATTTTTAATCTCCTCTGATACCCCCTGTGCAATTCATATTTATAGTCTGTAAGAATACATTATTTGATTGGTTGATTCTTACTTTTAGCTTGAGAACAAATTTACATCTTTTCAATTTTTTACAGAATTGAATTTCAAAATTACAAATTATGACGTAATTAACTTAAAATATTATTTAAAATACTACTTTTAAATCAATTATTATTTTATTAAAATTATTTAAACATTTAAAATAACTTTTAAAATAATTTTAATAACTTATCCCATTCTTAATATTCCATTTATCTTGTTTTATTTAAACAAAATATTTAATTTTTTTTTATTAACTGTATTCATCTTTATTACATCATTTAAGCATGTTATACAATAGTTAACTTAATATTTATTATTATTTGCTTTTATGATAGGCAATAATTCTATCTAATTCTATAATATAACCTAAAATATTTTAAACTTTGTTACTTTAAATACAAACAAGCATATGTGTGAAAGTATGTAGTATACAAGTCACATGATTAATAACTTTGACAGACAATTTTTCAATCTATTTCTCTGTCCAGATTTATAAAATTGATACACTTATTATATTTAATAATATAATTATAAAATTTGGAAGAACAATTAAGAAAATATAGAACTAGATATAACCCTTATCATCACAAAACTAATTTTTAAAATATACGATATTAATTTTGATCAGAGAATATTGAAGAAATTTCACGGGATAATTAATATTATGATTTAATAATTATCAATCCTAAATACTAAAACCAAGGATTATTTTCTATAAATTTTACTAAATGGATTAATATTGTTTTTTATTTTTAAACTTTAACAGCATCTTGGAGGAGAATATTTTATAAACTCTAGAGAAAATAATAAACATCTTGGACTTATCAGGAACTATTGTCAAGAAAATATGTAAATTATAGTTTTGATTCCTTTTATTTTATTAACCTAGTTTTAAAATCTAAATTTTTTTTTATAAGATTAGGAAAACATAAACATTAATTTTGGTTGATGATATAAAAATTTTATAATAAGAATAATCCTAATAATTTAAAATAAGAAATATATTTTAAAATAAAGTAAGTAATGAAATGTATATTTCTTTATGTTTGCAATGGATCGGTATCTGAGTGGATGAAAAGCCTACTGAATATGATGACCAGATAAAGGTTATTTTCATAATAATAATGACTATTAATAATTTATAATGTATATTTTTGTTTTCTTTAGATCATCTATGGATAGTAAGAATGAAGTGTAAAAGTTTTAATTATATGTAACGCATTTTTATACAACATTTTTTAAAAGACATTATGAGATAGGATTGATTTGAAAATATGCATACGACGATTTTTTTTATATTAATGATATAATCCAACATAATAACAAATAGTTATGTGATTCTTTTAAAATTTTCATGTTAGGATATTCAAATATTGTCTGATTAGATTATATATGATTAAGCATACAGAATGATGAAGTGGACAGACTTTTCTTATGGAACAGCTAGATTGTTTTTAAAGTTATCAGTGAATTTTATTTATTGTTTTGTAAATGCAGATGATTTATTTATCGATGTAAGATGTGGAAAATCTTGAGAAATAATGTTGAGATAGTGGCTTGGAAGTACTTAGTGAACAGGAAACCCAGATAGTGTTTTAAGAAATTGGATATGATAAGGAATAGAAATAATACTTAGTCTTTGCTGTGGACATCAAGCATAGTTAACAAAGCCCTATGACTGGTACATTTTATTTGGACAGTGTTTTATGTTTCTTTAAATATTTGATGTTCTAATAAAGCTGAAGAAATAGCTTTAACATCGTTCATGTATTAGAGGTTATTAGACAGGTAAAGGTCATACCTCTTTCTTGTAATGCACTGTGCCATGATTTTTGAGCTATGTTATGAGTGATACTCTAGCTTTCTTCCTTAAATCCTATACATCTGTTTCGCTATCTTTATTTCATGTAACTGCATCGTTTAGTAAGATATTTTGAAAAGAAATGGTAAATAATTTAGAACTTAGGTTATGCTATCGTTTTTTGTATAAGATTGATTTATTTGCTTAGAAGGAATAGAATTTTATAACTTAAAATTGAAGGTCCAATGAATCCTAAGGAAAAGAAAGGAATCATAGAATATATTTTGAATTTATTTCGGAAATGAAATATAAATTTTGGAATAGAGTATCTAAACAATATGTTTTCTTTGAAATGTTAATTATTTTTTTTAATGCTTTATTATTATTTTTAAGAGAAAAATAAGTATTGCATATTTTTAAAATACAATAGTACAATGTAAATTATATAAACAATATGCATTGTATATTTTTTTTGGTTATTGAATAACAGGAATATATTGATTATTACACTTACATCATACTAAAGTAAGGCTAAATAAGAATATATTGTAGTTAGTAAACATCGTGTGATAAAACACTAAAATCTAGTACTGAATTTTGGATGAATATTTTATAACAACATCTTTGACTTTACCCGTTGAAATTTTTTTTTAATATTTTGAGAAATCCATACTCATTATAAAGTTAATTTTGTTTTTTTTCTGTAGAATGTTTTCCTATGAATTTTTTTTTTTTAAAAATAAAATAGTTTAATAATATTAAGGATGAAATATTCTGCTAATAAGTAAAAATATATTTGTAATAAGTTAACCCATAATGAAAGAAAACAAATGGTAATATTTTTTTTATATTTTGTCTTAAGTATAAATAAAGATATAACTAAACTATAAACTATTTTTTATATAACTTAGTAGAATAAAATGTAAAGATTAAAATAAGGATATTTATTGTAAATAGTGTACATAAATTGTTTATATTATTTGTTGTTGTTAATAAACTTTGTTAAAATTTGTTTTTCAAAATTTTTGTGTCTTGATTGTTTATTTCTCCACTTCACTGCATAAAATCATGATATATTCATAACAATTGAAACAAATATATAATTTTGCAAAAAAAAAGATAAATAGAGAGTTATATTTAAGAATTTAAATATTTATTGAGTATTCTTTTAATTAAATAATTATAATTTTACATTGTTTTATTGGTCATAAATCAGTTATCACAATAGT